>JNHV02000192.1:0-28437 GCA_001691785.3 Amanita brunnescens Koide BX004
GAGGAAATGCAGAGCGCCTTTTTGATAAGCATCAACGTCAGTACTCTGAAGTAGGGGACCAACGCATCCGCCTAATACCGGCGTAACCAAGTCAGGGAAGAGAGGACCGGCAACTGGAGCTCCATTTAGGAACATAACGCCACTCAAATAAGAAGGGGGATGGAATGACAGGATGTCGCTAATATGCGTTGCTGGTGAAAATTAGAATACGAAACATGGAAACCTAAGAAGTACGAACCTCCGAGACTCCTATAGTCGTGCAGCAAGCACATGTTACGGTCAGCGATATTTCTTCCAATGAATGACGGTCAAACTGACCAGCCAGCGACGTATGGTCGAATCACCTTGTATTTTTCAATGACGGCATCAAAGTCTTCCGCCAGGCGATTTGATGTCCAATATACATCATCTATGGGCTTGTCACTTCTTCCATGCCCTCGTGTATCGTAACGGATCTACCGGGGGTTGTGGGTGGATGCAAGTGGTAGAGACAAAGCCAGCGAACCAAGTACAACTTATCAGTCCACTTTGGATCGTCGAAGATTGGGTCAAAGGCCACAGAACTCAATTGGAATCCGTGGATAAAGACGATGGCTGGCTTCGTGGGGTCTCCCACTGCCTCCGAGTATATGCGGGTACCGTCTGCAGAAGTGACGTATTCGCAAGTCGGGGCAAAAGTGGTAAGCATGGTGTGAGAAAGTGCCGGGTAGAAAACTGGAAAGCCCACTTTATATCATGGAGTGGCGATATAGCCTAGCATCATTTCTGGGGTTATGACATTGAGCGGGCAGCACGGGAGTATCAGTCAACCGATTGAGGATGAATCGATGAAGTGCCGACAGCGGGCGTGCGATCATCGCTGGATCCAAATTCAGAACAATGATTCACCCCGATTTGGTATCCAGCTACGAACAAGTGGTGAAATTCAGGAGGGCTTCAGATGCTGACTCGTTCGTTATAGAATGAGGAAGCCTTCTGCGAATCGAGAGGGATGGGTGCATATTTCTTTGAGCGCTTTCTGAGCTCARATCCGGCGGAGCTTAAACGTTTGCAAGAATGCATGGTAGGCTGAAGTTGATAGTGATAACATAGTACTTTTATATTCAACTTGAAGTTTAGTATAGTCAATAACACAGAAGGAAACAGGCAACCGACCATACGCGTCATTGGGCTAACCCTTGATAGATGCATATTAAAATCCTGTCAACTGTAAAGGGGCAGGTGGCGCAGTTTCAGAGTATTTTTGTGTTGACGACGCCAGGMTTTTCAGATATGCAAGCGGAAATACATTGAATATGTAGGTGTGTCCATATGCGAGTTCGTGGCGACAATAGTATATGTATCTGGAAGGCTCGACATCTTTTCGGTCATTCCTGAGGTTACGGGTTATATTCGTACCTACAGGCCCAACCCCTGCAACGATCAAATCTACACGTAGTAAAACCGCATCAATCGTCGCAGTCGGATCGGCTGAGCTTATCTTGATTACCATCCAGTGTAACCTCGCTAATCCACCCCACTATGGCCTCTCTGAACAACTCTGGATGTCCAATCCACGCCGTGTGATCAGCTTTTGGCAAAACAACTGTTTTGCAATTCTTCCAATCGTCCACGTACCGCCTTAATACTTCGTCCTTGATTAACCTATCTTTCTCGCATAGCAGCAATAACTTCGGGAGGTTCGGGTCCTGAGCGGCATTGAGTAAACCAGAATCGTCTTGGTGCCTCTTTAATATGTGATTGGTCACGGCGCGTGGTTGAACCACAATATCACCCAACCATCTTTGATGCAAATGATATGGGAGACCTTCAGCGCATACCTCGAGGAAATGCAGAGCGCCTTTTTGATAAGCATCAACGTCAGTACTCTGGAGTAGGGGACCACGATATCCCGCTACTACTGGCGTAACCAAGTCAGCGAGGAGAGGACCGGTAACTGGGGCTCCATTTAGGATCATGAAACCACTCAGATAAGAAGGGGGATGTAATAACAGGACGTCGGTAATATGGGTCGCTGGGGAAAATCAGAGCACGAAACATGGAAACCTAAGGTATACGGACCTCCGAGACTCCTATAGTCGTATCACCCATCCCAGCGAGCACATGTTATAGCCAGCGACACTTCTCCTTACAGTTAAACTCACCAGCCAGCGACGTATGGTCGAATCACTTTGTGTTTTTCAATGACAGCGTCAAAATCTTCCGCCAGGCGATTGGATGTCCAATATTCATCGTCTGTGGGCTTGTCACTTCTTCCATGTCCTCGTGTATCGTAACGGATCTACCGGGAGTTAGTGCATGGCAGATGTAGAGACAAAGCCAGCGAACCAAGTACAACTTGTCAGTCCACTTTGGATCGTCGAAGATTGGGTCAAAGGCCGCAGAGCTCAATTGGAATCCGTGGATAAAGACGATGGCTGGCTTCGTGGAGTCTCCCAATGCCTCCGAATATATGCGGGTTCCGTCTACAGAAGTGACGTATTCGCAAGTTGGKGTATAAGCAGTAAGCATGGGGATGAGAGGTAGAAGATTGAGAAGCCCACTTTATATCGTGGAATAGCGATATCGTCTAGCATCCTTTCTGGGCTTACGACATCGAGCGGGCAGCCGCAGGACGGGCGTATCAGTTAACCAATTGAGGATGAAGTGTCAACTTAGTRAAGCTCGTGACAGCAGGCGCGCGATCGCTCGATCCAAATTCAGAACAGTGATGCCTTTTGATTTGCTATCCAGCTATGAACAAAGTAGTGCAGTCCAGCGGGGTCCTCACTAGCGCGGTGCGTCGCTCGGTATAAAATAAAGCCTTCTGCAATTTGGAAGGGCGAGTAGATGTTTGCAGTTTCTTCGAGCGTCATGGAATAAGGGACCAGGGTACATATGTTCCTGAGTTTAGCTCCATAACTTCAGTGGAGTTTGGTGCGTCATAGATTGTAATAACCTAATACTGCAGCAGGCCAGAAGAATGCATTTATAGACTGAAGCAGATAGCGATAACGTCCAGGTTTGCGGGTCCTTTTATATTCAACTTGCAGCTTGAAGTATGGTCAAATGGAACAGGCAATCGTCGTCGAACCAGAGATAGACCACACACGTCACTTTACCCTGACTGAACACAAATACTCTGCCACGTGCCCTCAGGTTACGACGCCTGTCATTTCAGATATGCAAACTCTATGCATTGTCAATAATAGTCCTATATATAACCATAACCGCGGTTCAAATACTGCCAAATCGAGGTATCGAAGAGGTCCTAATGTAGAGTACCTGGGTGAATCTAGAGAGTAGCGAAAGAGATAAAACGAGCGGAAAAGATGTATGCGTCACAGTTCGTTTGTCGTGAGCAGAGAATGTGGTGGACGTGCTTGAGAGATGAGAGGATGTGCATGTCAAGAAGAGAGAAAGATTATTGTACCAAGTCCACTTCCATTACCACAAGTAAATAGAGAAARAAGTCGCGTAAAATGAGCGTCCTTACGTGTGGCTCAATAGCACACGGTCAATAGCGGTATTTATGGTTGCCTTGCGCATCGTCAAGTCTATCCCAAAGTATTCTTCTAGTTGTCGTCTGATCTCACGCTTCGTGACCGAGTTGAGATCTGCCCTTCTCAGAATCTCTTGCACGGCGCGTTCTAGTTCAGCATCACTCGGTGCGCCGGGAGGTAGGTCAGCATCCATGGGAGATTGCGTCATGGGTAAAGCAATATCGAGGTAATTTGTCACGGGACGTGATGGAGAAGGTTGATAGAGCATGTTGGCATCGCTGAGGGGACGGAGGTGAGATTGGGGAGTGTTGCGCCCAGACTGGTATCCAGGAGGAGCATAGCCGGCTGCAAATTGAGATGGTGCAGGAGACTGAGCGCGGGGCTCATAGTACGTCTCGCGGCCGTATAAAGAGGCAGTATGCGATTCAGCGTAACCATCCTTGAGTTTGGCAGGTGGAACCCATGAGCCGATACTGTGGTTCGATTCCTTGTCCCACAGTTCGTTTTCCTACGACGCGTTAGCACAGGAAGAAAATTTCCCATCAAGCACTTACGTAATCTCCCCAGGACTTGAGGGGAATAGATTTGGGATCAAACTTGCCTTCGTCCTGTTAATCGGTCAGCCTCCGCCCTATCAAAGCAAAGAGACACTCACGTGAACAACCATCTTCTTGCCCGATTCTCCAAGCACGACACGCGTGGCACCCCACGAAAAGTCGTCCATCCTCCAGAACGAGTAAAGCGGAAGCAAGAACGAAAACGCGGGAATGGCAAGGATATAGAACAGCATCCAGCCGATCATGTCCCACTTGCGTCGCATGATGAACACCAACGCTTGTACACCGTAGATTGCACCGATCATGATAATAGCCAGCTGAATTGTCTGCTGAGAGGTACCGGTCGCCAGTTCGTAGATCAAATACACGATCTGTTCATCAGTGTCAGCATCCCATCAAGCAGATCGTACAGCCTGCACGCACGTAAGCCACCGTAACAGGCTGCGTCAACGTCGAGAGCAGATCAATCATGACGACAAAGCGCATCGAAAAACAGCAGAAACCGCAAAGTTGCTCCAAGAAGATGAGCTCTCCCAAATTGTGAACCGTAGAGTTGATCCAACGCCGCCTCTGGGACAGCAAGATCTTCCAATCATCGGGTGCAATGGTATACGCGCGTGCGTCGCGCACAAACTGGGTCTTGAACATGGGGAAATGCTTGAGCAACAGCGTCGTCAGATAACGATCTTCACCAAGGTGTAGCAAGTTCTTCATGTGCAGCGTGTCGACGCGATTCTCAGAGTAATCCGACGTCATCTGGTTAGAAATGAGCAAGGGCTTGTGCGTGTCCGGTGTGCGCAGGCGGTACAGAGTGAAACAACCGGGAAGACAGGTGACCGAACCGAAGAGCGACTCGAATGCCTTGGCCATGTGGTGAGAAATGAAGTATTCGTAGACTTGCATCATGGTTATAATGGACTGTTTTGCATTGGCCAACTGGGTTTCGCCGCAAACGCCGAGAAGCTTCTTGTCGTGGATCATGCTGCGCACGGATCAGACCACGAATGGTATACCGGACGAAAACACTTACGCAGAAATCAACCGATTTAGAGAGAGCGGTTCAACCGTCGTATCGGCGTCGACTGTGAAAAGATACTCGTAAAATGTCGGGTTGACACCAATCACATTCTTAATCTGGTGGTACATCTCCAGCTCGAGCGGATTCATTGGCGAATTGTAATGGACCTATGACTGATTAGGCACTCCGATGCTCCTACAAAGTACAAATAACACACCTTGTTCAAGAAATGCATCACCATCATCTGCGAATCACGCTTGCCTCTGTTCCCCGGCCTCTGCCTCTCCGTCGGCTTGCCAACCTTGACAATGACCATATACGGAACGACATGCCCCGCGCACTCGTACAAGCCGGAGTAGACTTTGCCCATATTATGCTGCTTCGAGCCCTCACCGAGCGACACAAAACTCAACGGCTCCGGGTCCAAATTCGGGTCTGCACCGAGAATATCGAGCACAATCCGTGGCGTAGGCTGGTCGTTCCCAGATCCGACAATCATACCATCGCAAATGATGACGATCAGCTTACGCTTATCGTCATACCTGAGCTGCGCGAGCGAGTCGATCGTCCGACGCAAAGACACTTCGCCTTCCGTATAACAAGGCACCTGGCAAAGGACAAACTTGTCGTGGTCCTCCGGCGCCCTCTCCGATCCAAAGTTGATCGAAGCGAGGAATTTGAACCCAATCACGGCCACCATCAGGAATGACAAGGCGAGCAAAATACCAGACGAGAATTGGCACTGCGGCGAATCACGGTTGTCGACCATACCGATCAAGAAGAGATTCCGCAAGCACACTTTTTGTCGCGCAAGCGTGTCACGATCGATATTGAGATTGTCAAGTTGCTTGGTGACGTCCCCGCCTCCGGCGAATGTGAACACGTCCAGCACACTCGGGTCCATGAAGGCGGTGGGCACGTCGGGCGCGACGGTATTAGGAGGGCCTTCTCGTCCGGGGGGTGAATTAATGTACGGCGTGACGTCGTACACGTGTCCATTGTATATCCCGACTGAAGAGCCCGAGCTGGCCATACTTCGAATGGTTTTCGGTGTGTACCCGACAAAGCCGACGCGAGCCAGATACCGCATCTCCACCATTGTCTCAAAGTACCAATCTGGCCTGTAATCTGAAGTGTCGATCCGGAAATCATGATATTGCGCGTTCGGATCCGTCACGTTCTTGGGGTTGAAAGTCACATAAGGGCTCACGCTGCCCGTTATCCCATTACACAAGGCGCTGATCTGCATGTAACGTCAGGTGCTATTGCGCAGGCAAAACTTGGAAAAACCTCACCTGAACCGGGAACATATCCGAGATGATCTGACCACCATACGACAACACATTCTTCGTCGGCACAACGCTAACCGCACGCCCATGCAGCGCCGCAATCGTCGTCAAATCAAACACCTCGCCCCTTATCGCTGCAAACGTGTTGGACGGGTTGAGGTTGAACGTATGCGACGCCAACTCGCTCGTATTGAACACGTGCTCCGTCGGACAAATCAACCTGCCCAACACCGCAATGATGAACACGGCGCACCCGCAGATGAACCAGATGATCAAGTTGAGCGCGAGCTTCTCCCGCCAAGCCTGCCGTATGTCCATCCGCTTCATCCGCCCGACATACCGCAGCAAAAAGCTGGGGCACCACCACGTCAATAGCCAACAGAGCGCAACCCAACGACGCCGCGCCGAACTCTCCTTGAGCACCTCCGTCGTCTCCCCCTCCTGGATCTCCCCCGCCAGCGCTTCCTTCTCCAACAATGCGCGATGCGCGCCTTTTCCATCGGCACCCTGGAACATGTTCCGCGACGGCGCGTAGCTCTCCGAGCCGTAATTCGACGCCTCGTCCCGCTGAGAAGTATAGTTGCTCCGCCCATCATAGTCGTCGCTCCGCAGACTCTTCCGCTCGTCAAACTCGTCGTCGTACAAATCCGCACGCTGGAACGGCGACGCATTGGCCACGAGAGGCAGGTGCTGGTTCGACGCGCCAAACGCGCCCACGTCGCCGTAATCTCCCTCCGCAGAACCGGGATACGGCCCATAGGGATCTCCCGTGCCGCCGCGCGGGTCCAACCCCGCCTCCGTCTCCGCCGCGCGTATCCGATTCCGCTTCTGCTCCTCGACATCCCGCGACCGCAGCTGGTCCTCGAACCTGTGGAACGCAAACTGGGACAAAAACACCTTTTGCTGGCCGACGACGACGTCCGCCTCGGCGAGCCCAAACGCCGTGCGCGCCTGCTCGACGCGCTCGCGCTCCCCGCCCTCAATCACGCCCGCATCTTCCAGCCCGTCCCTGTACCGCTCGCAAAACTCGCGCGGCGCGAGCGACGCCTCGAACGTGTTCACGCACCGCTTCGCGATCTCCGCCAGGCCCATGCTCCGGACCTGGCCCTTGACGCTGCGCCCCTCGAGCTGGTTGGGCAGCTGCGCGTCGTTGGGGTTGATGCAGAACACGAGCCACGGCTGCGTCTCGTCGAGCGTCTCGAACAGCGTGTCCAGCGCGGCCCTAAACTCGCCGGCGACGCACGGTTTGCCGGCATCCTGCCCCGCCTTGCCGGTGTCCCAAAAGTCGTCGTCGTCCTTTTCCTTGTCCTTGTCYTTGCCGTCCCGCTCTTCCACGTCGATCCCGCCCTCCAGCAGCGTCGGCATCCGCCGGATACCGCCCGACGCCTTCTTGCGCGTCGAGGGCGCACGCATGGGCTTGACGGGCTGCTGCGCGGCGACGATCGTGTCTTCGTTCCGCGGATGCGCCACCGTCGCAATGGCCTTTGCCGAAAACAGGCCCTTGACAAAGGGATTCACGGACCCGCTTCCGTCGTTGCCTAGGCCGCTGCCGGGCGCATCAGCCGAGTCCATCACGTTCCCGCGGAGCAGAGACACGAAGTCGGGGTTCAGGGCGTCCAGATTGCGCTCGAGGAACGACTCGGACGAGTAGGTCACCGCGCCGTTGAAGTGGTTGACCGTGAACGCCGGAAAGCCGCCGCGGTCCGTCGAGCCGGCTTTGAAGGAGGAGTGGTTGCCCCACCGCTTTTGGAAGGCTTCGACCATGGTGTGGTCCGTCTTCTTGGGCGCGCGGCGCGCTTGGTCGTCCATGATGTGGATCATCCCGCCCGGCTTGTGCTGCAAAAGGCGCACGCACTCCGAGTTGTCAAAGTACGGCACGGTGGGGACGAAGCGCGAGATGCCCTCTGCGTTGTACTCGGCCACATGGCTCTCGAACAGGCGGCGCAGGACAAAGTGCTGTAGCCGCTCGTTGGCAAAGTTGATGCAAAACTGGTCAAGGGTGTTGGGCCTGCTGCTGAGGTTCTGCGGGCCGGGAAGATCGAACAGCCCGATGAAGGTTGTGAAATCGTCCCTGCAGAGTTTCTGGTTGATGTATTCGTTGAGCCAGCCGAACAAGAGCGAGTAGAGCGTCTTGGCCAGGTCGTCTCTGTTATCAGAGGCCCCGTCTGGGTCGAGGAAGACGGTACACAGCTCCTTCTTGACGAGCTTGGTCTTGTAGCTGAGGGCAACCTCCAACGCGGATGCTTGCACGCCCAAAAACTCGGATACGATCTCGAGTACATCTGTATTGCGCACGACGGCTGCGTCCTCGTTTCTCCCGCGGTCAATGATGAATTCGAGGTTGCCGAGGTGGAGAATGGCGGCGATCAGCTGGCACGTCTGGGCAACGAGCCGTTTGGAGAGGCCAATGGCCTTCAGAGCGACTTTGAGCTGATCGAACCGCATGGCGTCGTCATCTCGGCCGCCTTGTCCTTGATGGCGTTGTCCCAGATACCTATACATGGTCCTGTCGTTGAGGTGCAAATGAGCTCGCTCTTCGGGGGACGCGCCAGCAACCAGGTAGTAAAAGATGTGAAAGTTTCTCTCGCCAGAGGGGGCACCTGCGACTCTGTTCCGCTCTAGATAATAATCCAGCGTCTTGACACCGCACAAGCGACCACGGTCTGTGAACTGCAGTTCGGTATACTTTCCAAAGCGAGAGGCATTGGGGTTGAAGAGGGTGCGTGCGTTGCCAAAGGATTCGAGGACGAATTCCGAGGCGGGGATCTGGGCGCCGAGTTTGGAGCCTTTTTTGCCGGGGTTGGAGACGCTGAGCTCGAGAAAAGCTTTGATGGCTAATCTTCTGTTTTCGGACTTGCCGCTGGCAGTTTCACCGCTGACGTGAACTTTTTGTTAGAAAGGTGGCATGTCGACAAGCCAAAGTATTCGCACCTGAAAAGAACACACTGGTCCTGTCCCGTTCTTCTCATATGGTAATAGGCGTTGTTGGCAAGCTGAAAGATGTGCGGGGGCTGCTGTGAGGCCTTGTCTTTGCCCTCTGACGTGTCTCTGTATTCGGCGCCATACTTGTGGAGGACGGAATCCGAGTTTGAGGCGACGTATTTGTGAGGGTTGAGGGCTACCAGGGCGCAAGATCCGATGCGGGTATAGATTGTGTCTGACATGAATCGCTCGCGGAGACATGCAACTATGACATCCGTGGATGGGGCAGCGAGAAGAGAAAGGTCGACGGTTGCCTCGAGCTTTTGATGTGGATTCATGCTGGAGGAGGGGACATTGGAGGAGAGAAAAGAGGACGAACGGCGGTTCAAGGGCATGTCTGCGGTTTTCGGGCCTTGCTGGCCGTGTCCCTTTGCGCTGTCGTATCAGGCGGCAGGCTATAAATTAATCCTGCGCTGGATTTTGAAGAGAATATGGCCAACCTGCGCCAAGAGTGGGCCGGTAAAGTTGCTTCCTGGTCGTGGTGGAAAAGAGACGACAGGCGGTGATGAAGCACGCTGCAAGCTAGTGGAAAGATCCCACGAACCCGAGATTAGTCAGTAGCGTGTACAGCACTGGCCGCATCACCGACGATTAGTCAGCATCGGGTATATTGAGAACTAGTCACCAGGATGTACAGTAATCAACTCGTTCAGACAGTGTACAAATGGCCGCATCACCGCCGCAACTTCCGCAACAGCCTGCCCAAAACCTTCGTCTAGCACCTCGCTGTCCAGGAACGTGTGTATTACCGCAAATGTCCGGCACTTGAGCAGATCAATGTCCTTGTGGTCCTTCTCCACGCCCTTGGGCGCCACTTTCAGCTCGTCGTCCCTGCCAAAAATGTTCTGTTTTTTGCCCTTGGCGTGCGGCTCCGCCTTGCCAAAGTAGGATTCAAATTCGGGCGAGGAGATGATGTCTCGCAGAGGCTGCGAATCTTGCTTGAGGTTTGTGCTGCAGTAGTAGTTTAGAGGACAATTTTCGAATCAAGACAAGTGTATATATACCGCAGCGTCGCTAGCTCGTTTTTGCCTGGACACCACAGACCGGCCGCGATGATACTTTGGTTTCCGGGTTGGACTGGGCATATTCATGTGCATTGTTGTATTCGCATAACGACATACATACCTGACCTGCAGGGCAATCAGACTGCGTGTTCAACGTCAAAGAACGCGACTCACAGATGATCTAACAATAAAGTCAGACTGTGTTCAGTCAAATGAAAAAATACGTACATCCAGCAAAAATACCCTTCCTTCCACTTCTCGTAAAGCTAGCACAGAAATTCTGCTTGTACGGCGTCTTGTCGTTGCTAAACCTTACATCGCGATARATCCTGTGGACCACATCCTTTGCTGGCAAATGCGGAATCTGGGGGTCCACTTCAACTAACAGCTCTATAAAGTTGTCAATGAAATCTTTCCACTCCTTTTCAGCCTGCCTATACACCGGCTCGTGCAGCTTAAACCTAGTAACCCGAGTTGAGCGCAAAGAATCGAAAGCAGCCAGGCACGCACCATTCACGGTCATTGCACTCGGGGTCCTTCAAGTTGGTCAGAAAATCCAGAGTGTTCTTTGATATCTGGCCTGGCGGCACTTGGCCTGTCGTCGGCGCCTTGACGACGACACCCACAACCTCCTGATCCTCGTCTAGCTCTAATTCACTGTCGCTTTCCTGTGCCTTGGTTCGCTTCGCCGCACGCGCCTTCTTGGGACTTTTCTCAGCGCGTTTTCTCTTGCTCCCACCCGACTCCAACTCGGAAACGTCGTCCAACGCATCACTATCCCACTCCTTCTCCTCATCCTTCCGCGGTGTTCGCTTCTTCACAGATTCGCCACCGGCGCCTTTTCTTTGGGTCTTTGCTTTTCGAGCCATGACGGACTAGAACTAAGTACTTTGCCAATACTATTCGGGGAAAAAAAGACAGACTAGACTAATTCTGTCATTGGCACCGCCCAAGTCTCCGGCGTGACATGACTAAGCGCTAGTCGTCACACTTTTCACCCCTATTCACAATAATAACGTACAACGCGCTTGGGGCGACAGCTGGCGACAGGCGGTGCGTACGTATCACAACTGAATGCACGGCGCTCTCACGCACACCGCAATCGTCCGCGGTTAACCCACGGTTGAGCGCTGAGAAATCACAAGGTACAATACAATGTTGCTATTCAAGTACATCTACCGTAATCTCCTAAAAGGCCCCCTTGCGCTTCTTCATCCACCTCCATCCCTCTCATTTTTCTGCTCAGAGTCTGACGCATCCAGCTCGATAACACCAACCGCCCAACATCCAAACCAGAATAAACCCATCCATCCACATCCAAACCCCACTCTTGACAATATGTCCCAAGACGCCAGCGGCATACCCGTTCACCCCATTGCCCCCCGTTTAACAAACGGGCCTAAAACCCCTCACATTGGTCCCAACGTCAAAGCCTACCATGCCGCCCATGCCGAGACAGTCGGTCACGAATCAGACCACTGGTGGGCAAAGGTCTGTGCATTTTCGCCTCCCTCTCCTTATCTTATCCATTCCGATCTCTCATGTTCACCTTTCCCTCGCCGCCCATGTAGTCTTATCGGATTGCTCTATATTAATTTCCTCCTTGTCTAACCGAATTTGTCTATCCCTAGATGGCCAGAGAAACCCTCCATTGGGACCGCCCGTTCAAAACGGTCCGCCATGGCAGCTTCGAACATGGAAACATCGCTTGGTTCCCCGAAGGCGGGCTCAACGCCTCGTACAACTGCGTAGACAGATGGGCGTTCAAGCATCCAGACAAGGTGCGTACCCTTGACTCCCAACCTTCACCTAATCTAATTCAACCTTTCCAGACCGCCATCATCTACGAAGCCGACGAACCCAACTCGGGCGCACTCATCTCCTACTCTGAACTCTTGCGTGAAGTCTGCTCCTTGGCCAACGTCCTCAAATCCCTCGGCGTCACCAAAGGCTCCACCGTGTCCATCTACCTTCCCATGGCTTGGCAAGCCGTCGCAGCCTTCCTGGCCTGCGCCCGCCTTGGCGCCATCCATTCAGTCGTATTCGCAGGATTCTCGTCAGAGTCCCTCAGAGACCGCATAAACGACTGCGGCTCGCGCGTGCTGCTCACCTCCGACGAGGGACGACGCGGCGGCAAAACGATCGCAACGAAAGCCATCGTCGACGCCGCGCTCAAAGAGTGTCCCTGCGTCGAACACGTCGTCGTCCTCCGCAGGACCGGCAACCCTGTTGCATGGGTCCCAGGAAGAGATCTCTGGTGGGACGAAGAAACCGCCAAAGTGCCGGCGTACTGTCCGCCTACAATCATGTCCGCCGAAGACCCCCTCTTCATCCTCTACACATCCGGATCGACCGGCAAGCCCAAAGGCGTCGTGCACACCACAGGTGGTTACCTCCTTGGCGCCGCGCTCACCGTCAAGTACGTCTTCGACGTGCACCCGGACGACAAATTCGCGTGCATGGCCGACATTGGGTGGATCACAGGGCACACCTACATCGTCTACGGCCCGCTCTGCAACGGCGTATCCACCACCGTATTCGAGAGCACCCCCGTCTACCCCACCCCCTCGCGGTACTGGGAAACCGTCCAAAAGCACGGCCTGACGCAGTTCTACTCCGCCCCCACCGCGATCCGGCTCCTCCGCCGGCTCGGCGAGCACCACGTCAAGAACCACGACCTCTCCACGCTCCGCGTCCTCGGGAGCGTCGGCGAGCCGATCAACCCCGAGGCGTGGAACTGGTACAACGAGCACGTCGGGCGGCGGCAGTGCGCCATCGTCGACACCTTCTGGCAGACCGAGACGGGCTCGATCGTCGTCACGCCGTTCCCGGGCGCGATCGAGACCAAGCCGGGGTCGGCGACGGTGCCGTTCTTCGGCATCGAGCCGGCGATCCTGGACCCGCTCACGGGGAAGGAGCTCGTGGGCAACGGCGTCGAGGGCGTGCTGGCGCTCAAGCGGCCGTGGCCGTCCATCGCGCGCACGATCTGGAAGGACCATAAGCGCTATCTGGACACGTATATGCGGCCGTACCCCGGGGCGTTCTACACTGGCGACGGCGCGCAGCGGGACGGCGACGGGTATATCTGGATCAAGGGCCGCATTGACGATGTGATTAATGTGTCGGGGCATCGGCTGAGTACGGCGGAGATTGAGAGTGCGTTGATTTTGCATAGGGGTGTTGCGGAGACCGCGGTGATTGGGACGGTGGATGAGTTGACGGGGCAGGCGGTGTATGCGTTTGTGACGTTGAAGCCGTGAGTGGTGGTTTGTTTTGTTTCTAATTTTACGTGGAGCTGACGGGTTACAGCGAATTTACGTACGACCCGGAAGAGGAAGGATCGCTCGTCAAGGAGCTCGTGCTCCAAGTGCGAAAGTCGATCGGGCCGTTCGCTGCGCCCAAGAAGATTATTATCGTTCCGGATTTGCCCAAGACGAGATCGGGCAAGGTGAGTGCTGCTTCGATGCCGCGCGCGGAAAGACAGCGGCTGACGCGTTGTGCAGATTATGCGGCGTATTCTGAGAAAGATTGTTGCTGGAGAAGGGGATCAGCTTGGAGATTTGAGCACGATTGCCGATCCTGGTGTTGTTGATTTGATCAAGCAAAAGGTGGCTGTGAGTTTGGCCTGAGGGAAGGAATGTAATGTCGAGTTTTKTGATAGTTTGTGTTGTAGAATATGAATGTGTGTATAAATTTTGGTGAGGTAGTTCAACTCGGCGTCGGCCGAGCACTTTGAAACTGTAGTGTCGGTTCTGTCGAACACCATCCGAAACCATCAAAGATAGCATCAAGGTTGAACGGCTCCTTGCCAGCGTTCTTCGTACGCAGTGGCGGGATCTTCATGCATCCTTCATTCAAGGTCATGTCACCAGAGAAGGAAACCAATGACAGCATCGCTGGGGTTCCAGCTCCTGATTGGCTCGGCTCCACAGGCCGTTAAAACGTGAAACGTCCTAGGAAACCTGTACAGGTTCAGGGACAGGATCGACTTTCATCTCAGCGGGAAGGAATAACACTCACATAATTCACCAATTTCTCCGAGAAGGTATGTATGTTCGGTTAGACTACCTATGAATGGTGCAGCGAACGAAAATCCGATAGGTATACGCACCAACGTATATCTATACCTGATTTCGTGTTTTGAGGAYGACAACATGCGATGCACTCAAATGGCCAGTTTGTGGGATGAACCGATCTGAACCGCTGCTATCGCATTGTCGAGTTACTGTGCTGCGCAACCCATTCATCGCTAACATGTTAGATTTCGTAGCATGTATACCTTAAAACCATTCCGCCCATGAGTTACTCGTTTGCGAAGGTGTTGCAAGCTTCAAGACCGAATGCTGCGCACTTGCCGGTACCGTGGCAACAACCATCTCGGAGTTGTGCTTGGCAGTGATTGGCGACCATCTCACATGATGATTCCATCACTACGGAACTCCGTTATAAAAGCTGCCGGTCTGAACCAAACTGATACTCATGTGTCTGATTCAAGTTCCGGTTTGCAATCGCCGTCCTCGTAACGATAGCACTAAATACGAAACAAATGATGGTCATTTAAACCAAGCCTGGTAATAAATTTGCCTGCCACCGGAAATACTAAGGTGGGGTGAAGAGAGTCCCAGTCCAATCCAAAGAAGAGCGGAAGGAATTCGCGCGCATTCGAGCAAGTCCCCACTACGGCATGCGACCTTCAGTCGAAAGCTGTCACTTCTTATCCTTGAGCCCCTTCCGTCCGAGTCTCAACCACTGCCATCTGATGGGAAAGTGCCAAGGGGGTTCACAGGCAGGGACCATCAGGGCACTAAGTTTAACCAGTACCGCCTCTTATGCCATCACCCGCATCCGTGACTGCAATTAATTCTGCTATCCCCAATTCTCTTGTTCGCCCGAACAGAGGAGTTCAAGGAGGATCCTGCTTCGTCTCAGTTCGCATTTCTGTAGCATCAATGTCCGTTTTYTCTTAAACAAAACCTAGTCACATGGGTACCAGTCGCTTTACTTGTGGATAGAAGTAAGAAGCGAATGTAGCATACCGGCACTTTCTCCATCACCATAATGCTCCAGCGTAGGTGATGTGCCAACTCTTGAATCCAAAGAATGAATCAATGTAAGTACGCTCTTGTCTGAGTCTCCGAGAAACTGCCGCCTCAAGTTCCGCATACCGGGTCGCTCATCGCGCAGCAGAACAGTTACGTTGTCCGGGACCTGCACAGGCGATAACTAGCAACAGTTGCTTGCTTGGATCAGGTCAGCTGGGCAGAATGGGTCCGAATCTGTCTGATTGATCCCACTGTTGCCGTTGCCCGTCCTCCAAATTGTTTTTTATGGCATTGAGCGCTAGGGGACACATGACTTGCAACGAAGCTATAACCGTGTCCGCAACCCCCTCGCGTACAATGTGTCTCATCGCTAGCGAGCTTACAACAATTGGCGGGATGAGTTCTCCGTTGACGAAGAGATATATAAACCCTGTTGTGTCGACTGGAAAACTTACTACAGGCAGGTCCTGACTCTCATTCCATCTCATTGCCCGTCGAGGAGTGGTTTCTTCATCATCTACAAATCACCATGCGTTTGCTTTCAATCGTCACTTTGTTCCTAGTTGCCGCATACGCGCATGCAACTGACCCGACGGTTGGCCTCTTTTCTTCACGAAGAGGCTATGATTAAATTTGAGAGATTGTTAGGACAACGGGGCCAATGTCAAGAATGTCAAGCCTCCGCCTAAAAGCGCCGGTGGGAGTTCTGACGACACACACGTCACGATGGGCCATGGGCCTGGCGAAGTGTACATTTTTCCCAAGTTTCAGACCCCGAGCAGCAGTCGCCCGGGCGGGAAGAAAACAACTGGGCCGCCACAGTATGTCTTCGCACTTATAGCGCGGATATTTGTCTAAGACCGGCTTCGCAGACGCAGACGCAGAAGAGCGATGAACTAGTCCTAAAAAACGGATCGGATGCTCTTAGCATTACGGTCACCGTCATCGTAACAGATATCCTTACTAGTACTTTCTGCCCTTGAAAAAATGATCTGTATACTCTCTATGTCATCGAAATAAAAAATAGGTTCYGATCCTTACAAGGCTTGCTGGATAACGTAGCATATATTCCCATGCTTGCCCAAGAATGCCATGCGCAACAGTCTGTGATACAGTGATAGTATGCCAACTCCCAATTCAAGTTTGTGTGGCGAATCGGACGGAGAGACGAGGTTTGTACTTGTGACGAAAATGTTGTCGGAAGAATGAATGCGCCAGCTGCAAGTCAGTTCGAGCGTGTTGCGTACGTCATTTTTGGTTCGGCCCGTCACAACATACATGTGACATGTCACAGACTCCAAGATCATGATGACGGCAACGTTGAACGTGAATGAGCTGCAACGAACCACAAGAGGCATCATAGTCATATCAGTGGGTTAATATTTTGTTTGATTTTCCATCAGGAAATGACCAGTCAGACGACTTGTCTCTCAAAAACCGCCGCCTCGAATGATTGGGCCATTCATTGCACGCCAGTTTCGTATAGGACCTGCCCACGCGATGTCTATTTCATGGGTATATTCAATTGTGGCCATATGAGGCTCGGCAGATCTTCTGAATCGTTCCATTACCCGTACGCCCTCCGTCCAATCATCATGATCCTAGCCATCCTCCCATCTACCCGACATTGATGTCATCAAGGGCTGGGCGACCAAGTGCGATGAACCGCGTAGAAGCCATGACCAAGAACCTCCAAGAACGACTTCAATCACCCCGCAGTCCCCTGAGCCCCACACATGACATCATTCCCATCGCTACCGCTTATACATATCCGAGTCTGACGAAAGGATATATAAAACCCCGTCGCGTCGCCTGGAAAGCTCACAGGCAGGTCCTAGTCACTACAAGCTTATCGCTCATCGAGTTCCTTCATCATTTGCATATCACCATGCGTTTGTCTTCGATCGTCACCTTGTTCCTATTTGCGGCCTATGCGCATGCAGCCGGTGAAGTGAAGGTTGGCCTTTACTCTTCACCAACGTATGATTGAATTTGACCGGGTTTTAGGGYGCAGACAACACAGTTCCAGTCAAGGTTAGCCTTTATTCTTACGTGTGATTAAATTTGACTGGGTTTTAGGGCACAAAAAATAGAGTTACAGTCAGCCCTTTCCCTTCACTGAAAGACGCATAATCAAATATGATTGGGTTTTAGCAATACGGCGGCAAGCTCACTCTGGACCCTGACGGTGCTTGGGGCGCACGCCTGCACGTGAAAGACGAGGTTCCATATAGCGGCGACCCCAACTCGAACAATAAAGTGGTTGTTGCCGCCCCTGAGGAGTCGAACCCAAAGCCACCACCACCGCCCAAAAATCAGTGAGTTCTTTGAACTTGTGTGGTATGGTTGTCTAAGACAGGCCTTTTAGACAGAAACGCAAAAGATCGATAGGACAGGGACGCAAAAGAGCGATATACTACTGATGCTAAGAGTATGGATGCGGAGGACACTTTAGCATTCATCGTGCCGAATATCTTTCACCAGTCCTTCTCGCTTTTAGATAAAAGGATTGCGGCATGTATGCTCTTTGTGCCATCGAAATGGATGTTCGACTCCGGTCCCTGGGGGGGCTCTGTGTCTAGTATAGCATATATTTCGTGCTACGCGTGCAGATGCTTTAGTGCCTGATGAGAAGGAAAACTGCCATCTGTGATTCGAGAAGGAGTGAGAGATGGGTCTAATAAGGAGTGTTACTATGAACGACAAAGTGAGAAATTGGGATGGGAGATAGAGAACGGGTGGACGAAGCCCCCGGGAGAGACTCCCGACCCGAAACGCTTGGGGGGGGCGGGAGTCGTGAGGGCGGGTGGGCACCGAACAGGTTAGCCTTAGCGCGTCGGACAAAGCAGGTGAACGGAAGCGATAGTGGCGGAAGAAAAACGGAGCCGGCACAGCCACCTCGCCTTCTCACACATCTACGCTTACTTGTGCCAGTGGTGATATCTGGCTTCAACATCTTCCTTCAAACGCAAGGCTGCACAGTGGAAAGCACAATGGGAGGAATATGTTGACGGGCCTTACAAAATGCTATGGTGCATTTGAATGACCGCTGACTGCTTCATCTCGTTACGATTTTAGGCGGAGAAATCAGGAATCTGTCATCGTTCGTATCAATGGCTTTAGAGGAGCTAGCAAGGAATGTCACTCCAGAATTCGAATCTGACTTGAAATGGGCCGGCAACTCCATATATAGCGGAAGTATGGACACCGTGACCATCCTGAAATGGAGGTAGACTGATTATTACAGGTTATTTCGCACTTTCTGCTCGTGACGGTGGATTATCCCGACAGACGTACTCGCAAAGGCGCATGATGCGTGAGACAGGGTAAGTCGTTGAGTCCTTTCTTTATTGCGTGCCAATCGGCCTTTATGCACTCGATGCCTTTTCTTAAGCGGAAAGCATGCGAGGGAGCGTCAAAAGGTACAGGGCGCTCCAATCCCACATCATTCACAAGAAGGATGTCAGTCGAGGGTCGCTTGCGGCTCCTTTATATGATGGACTGCCACCCTCGCTGGACAGCCATCTAGTGTGCTTCCTCCCCCACAGCACATGAATTTGGGAGAGAAATGGTGCGATGTCCGTTAAAGAATAGCCTTGGTAATCAGGCAAATCCTGATAATTGTTCTTCCCAGGATGCCCCCCACGCGGTCTCGTTCCCTTGTCCTTGTTTCCCCTCCTTCGCCGTCATTGTTGGAAGAACAGGAATGGCCATGAAAGACGTTTCTRATCCTAAGCTCCTACTCGTTGCGCGAACCACCCTCTGTCTTCCATCACCTCGTAGAGTAACGGCTTTAGATACTAGCGCATGGATATAACACGACCCAGGCGGAATAAGGACCGCAATCCCGCGAAACAGAGGCAACCATACGGTCCTTCTCAGGAACCGTGCTTACCGCAACCCCGTTCCATCAGCTTCCATCAGCTTCCATCTGCTCTTATGGTGACGCCCTCATCCAGGCGACAGGAGAACTTGCAACATTGATGCTACATATTTCAAATTTGTAGCCTTTACTCCGTCATACCCGAAGCCAGTCTATGGCGCAGTTAAATATCGATGCTCTTCGCAGATTCATATCAGGCTGGCCCTCGAATTAATCATGCGTCTTTCTCTCTTCTCCGTCATCGTTATCGCATTATCCACTGCGTCTCTTGTCTCCGCAGCTCCCGTTGTTCCCGCCACCGGTGGCAATGCAAATGGTCCGCCCATGGTACTGTGCACGCCATCAATGCCAATGGTTGACACACTAATAGGCCCGGTTCTTAGGCTGTTCCTCCTCAGGAAACGGCGTTCGAGAAGTCATTGCGCGATATTTCATCTCAGAGTGATCCTTCAGTACGTATATGGCCAGATTAATGCTCATGGTTGATTTACTTTCGTCTAGGTAAAGGAAGCGATATTCAAGAAAGAAGTCACAACAAAGGCTGAGCAGGACCAAGTAGCAAAACTATACTATAATGGGGACAGATCGAGCACAAAAGGGCGTCATTTCACGAGATACGATGATATTGTAGTCCTTGCGCGAAATGACCCAAAACAAGTTTGGGACAAGCTTGTCGAGAGTCAGGGCAATGGAGAGTTGATAAGATGGACGACGCAGCCGGGGATCTTCATGGTTATAAAGGGGAGCCAGTGTAAGACATGTTCAGATAATTCGCATTAGGTCCATTGCATGACAAGACCAAACGTTCGAACAAAAATCCCAGCAGACGGACGCCTATGCTGACATCGATGGTTATGGCCGCACTAAACATTCTCAACGGGAAGTGCYGGATTTTACTTTGTTTATACTATAACGCTGTTATCCGATGTCTCACGGATGTTGTCAAGTCTAATTGGCTCACTCGAGCATATTACAGCGGATGTAATGGAATCTCGTAGAGGGGTGCTGATGTWTAAGCTCGAATCTAGAACAAAGAAAAGAATAAACAAGGGCTCGCACTCGAGTCCTCATACATGATTGCCTGGGCATTGAATATTGAAACCTAGACGCGCGATGAACCTCTCGAAGAGAAGGATCACCAGGCGACTTACCTGGTATCCTCCCAAACGCGCTCCGTGGGGGAGAACTACCAAGTCGATCCTGTTGCGAATTTAGGGAACCGCACCGACATGGCTCCCAAGGAGTCCGCTAGTAACCAACTGCCCATTGGCAGTCCATTCTAGCCACATTCGTATGGCCGTACATGTACATATCTCAGGCTCATGTGCGCGCGGTCTAACCCTTTGGAGCGACTTTCTGTCTGCCCCCCGATGTCTTCTACATGGACTCTTGAAGCCGTTGAAAGAACACGGCCTAACTGACCAGCTCAGTTGGCCAAAAGTTGTAAGGAGATGCCTGTACGTACATATAGCAAGGCTTCACGCGGCCATCCCCTTATCCCTCCGGCAACTGCTATTGAGTCACCCACGTTGTCCGAACGAGAAGAGCATTACGCTGGGCCACAAAGTCAATGGCGCGTGAGGAAGAACAATCATGAAGACTTACTGGATTACAAGGCTGTTCTTTAACGGATATGGCACCATTCTCATCCTCAATTCATGTGTTTCGGGGAGGAAGTATAGACGACCGTCCAACAAGGGTGGCAATCCATCATATAAAAGAGCCGCAAGCGAACCTCGACTGATATCCTTGTGAATGATGTCGGATTGGAGCGCCCTACCTTTACTTTGGACGTTCCCTCGCGTGCCTTCCGCTTTAGAAAAACCATCGAGTCTATAAACTCGATTAGCGCGCAATAAAAGAAAGGATTCAACGTCCCCAGGTTGCCCCCGCGCGATCTAGGTCCTTTGTCTTTGCTTCCTCTCCTTCGCCGTCGTTGGAAGAACGGAACGGCCATGACATAAGGTTAAATAACTCAGTAGCCAGAATCTAGTCACGGTATCATATACACATCAGTAATGAACGCATATAGTTTGCGAAAATACTAATATACCTCATCATGCTCTGAGACGTGAGGAAGCGGTGCGTCATAGTCTGTCTGATACTAATAGACATCCATGATGGCGTCCGCCGAGTCCCCCATGGAAATGGAAAAGCCTTGAATTCCACAACTTTCTTGTCAAGCTGCAATTGGATAGACATTATAAGGCTCAACAATCCCGCCAGACCGTGGATAGCTACGACAAACTGAGAATGATGAGTCGGAACATACTGTGAACGCCTAGCCACCTACGACCGTCCTCCATAGCAGAGGGTCACAGACGGTGGCCATTTTCAATGATCATCAACAATTGGGAGCGTACTTGACGGTTAGTCCATTCCAATAACCGCTGTATTTGACGAACACCTTTCAGCATACGTTCCAATTCCTCGGTGAAATAAAGACAACCAGATCTCACTGTATCTACGTGGGTCAGGGCGGTGGAAGGCAGTGAGGGGCTGCGATGGGAACTTCAAGTTATAACATTGGCATCTGAAGGTCCAGCGACTCGGAGGGCTGCCATGGAAGGCTGGCAGGGGGCCAGCAAGGCGAGCTGTGGAGGGCGGGCAGCACTGAATGGTAGCGCGTCGGACAGAGCAGATGAACGTTTTGAACGGCAGCGTCCAGCTCTGAGCGGCAGGTACATCCGGACACAGCCACCTCGCCAACTTCCCCTTCTTTCAACGTCGACTTCCTGTCTGGTATGAGTGAGAAAAAAAATTGGAGGAATATGTTGACGAGCCATACGGATATGCGAAGAATGCTAGGCCCAGCTCTGGATTTTCTCATCATATTCGAGTTGAATAATACGCCGGCAGCCGTATTGAGTTGAGGGCTTCGTCGTTGATCATGACAATGGTATATTATACACTACTGGGTGCGTCAGCGGCTCTTCCCTAACATCATGCATACTATGACTATCATGTCTTCCACAGTCGCTTGTCGTCAACCTCTGCAACAATCCCTATCCGTTTTATGGATAGCTCTCCCATTCGTCTAATCGACTGTTTGTAGATCAATTTGCCATTATTTTTAGTTTTGCGAAGGATATGCTGGTAGCCAAGTCGCTGGTGCTCGATCGAGAGGAAGGCCAAATGTTGTTACAATCACAATGGCTCGCCAGCCTCAAACTGGTTTATATGTTCCAGTGTATCATCCCCAATTTCGGTTGTATACAATCAATGGGAGAGGCAAGCACAGTTACATCCGTGTATTCGTACGGTGGCATATGTACATGTCTCATGTGCGCGCGGTCTAACGTTGAAAGAACACAGCCCATCAGTTGGCCAAGAGTAATAAGGAGAGGTTAGCACGTACATATAGCAAGGTCGCCTTCACGCGGTCACGTCATTATACCTCCAGTAACTACTGTTGAGTCACCCATGTTGTATCACGCTGGACTATAGAGTTAATGACGCGTGAAGAAGATCAGCACTTACCCATTCTTTAATGGATATCGCACCATTTCCACCCCTAATTCATGTGCCGTGAGGGAGGGCGCACAGATGACCATCCAACGAAATGGCAGTCCATCATATAAAAGAGGTGCAAGCGGATCTCGACTGATATCCTTCTTGTAAACTGGAGTGCCCTACCTTTGGACGCTCCCTCGCATGCTGTCCGCTTTAAAAAATAATCGAGTCTATAAACTCAATTAGTATGCAATGAAAGAAAGGACTCAGATACTTACCCTGTCCCCACTGCGTTACCCCCACGCGATCTCGTTCCCTTGACCTTGTTTCCTCTCCTTCGCCGTCATTGTGGAAGAACAGAAACGGCTATTAAAGCCGTTGCCGACTGACCCTCAGGCTAAGCTCTGACTTGTTGTGAGAACTAYCTTCCGTCTTCCGTCAGACTAACAGCTCTAGATACTAACGCATATACAAGGTCTGAACGTCGAATCTGAAAGCTGCATCAAAAGATGGCGGAGAACGAAATTTGGAAGTTCCAGATTTCCCTAAAATCCTTACGGAAAGTCAATCAATCCCAGCCGAAACAAGGACCCCAATCCCTCGAAACAAAGGCAACCACATGGTCCTTCTCGGCAACCGGGCTAACAGTAGTTCTTCCCTCCGATCTTATGGTGACCCCATCATGCATCAAGTGATAAAGGAGATGGGAAAATTTGCAACATTGATGCTACATATCTGTGGCCTTTGCTCCATCATACCAACCAGTCTATGGCGCATTTAAATACCCATGCTCTCCGCAGATTCAAATCAGGCGGGCCCTCGAATTAATCATGCGTCTTTCTCTCTTCTCCTTCGTCGTTATTGCATTATCCGCCGCGTCCCTTGTCTCCGCGGCTCCTACTCCGGGGTCCACAATAAACAATCTGAACGCAAATGGTCCTAAGGTATCGTGCATACCATTAATTTAAATAGTTGACATACTAATAGGCCCTGTCTCTGGCTCTCAGGCTGCCCCTGCTCAGACAATATTCGATTCATCGTTGTACACGGTTTCACATAATAGTGGGACTAATACTAGAGTACGTACATGCTCAGATTAATGCCCATGATTGATTTACTTTCGTCTAGATAATGGAAGCGATATACAAGAAAAAACTCAAAGAAAAGACTCAGCAGGAAGAAGTAAAAAGACTATTCAACACGGGGCGCAGAATGACGACAGCAGAGGACCCGGAGGAATCCAAGAGACAAGTCACTTATTCTTCCACGACATACGATGGGCAGGACGTTGTGATTGTAAAGTTTGTGGGATATTCCGCAGAACACGTTTGGGGCAGGCTTGTGGCTCGAGAGGGTAATGAAGATTTGATAGCATGGACGACAGAGCCAGGGATCTTCATGATTAGGAAACGGAATCCTAAAGATAAAAACATACATGACTCATGATGTAGTACATGTTATACTTGGCATTAGATCCATTGCATGAAGACMAAACATTCGAACAAATACTCCAGCAGGCCGGACGCCTGTGCTGACATCGGGCAGATGGTTATGGCCGCACTCGACATCAAAAGACAACTGGGAAGTGCACTGGCCTTCAGGATCCTCGTTTGTTTATACTACAACGCCGTTATCCAATGTTTCACGGATATCGTCAAGTCTAATTGGCTCACTCGAGCATGTTATAGCTGATGTAGCACTCAGGGGTGCTGAATAAGCTCGAACCCAGAACAAAGAAAAGAACAAACGAGAGTTCGCACTCCAGTGCTCATACATGATTGCCCAAGCATTGAAACCTAGACGCGCGATGAATTTCTCGACGAGAAGAATCACCAGGCAACTTACCTGGTATCAAAACCGTTTCCATACGGCTAACGTTCCTATCCTCCCCTCCCTCCCCCCTCCCAAATGCGCTCCGTGGCGGAGAACTACTCGATCACGAGAAGTCGAATTCAGGGAACCGCACCGATATGGCTCCCCAAGTCCACTAGTAACCAACTGCTCATTGGCAATCCATTCTAGCCGCATTCGTACGGTCATACATCTACATGTCTCGTGTGCGCTCGGTCTAACACTTTGGAGCGACTTTCTGTCTGCCCCCAGATATCTTCCGCACGGACTCTTGAAGCCGATGAAAGAAAACGACCCGTCCTTCAGTTGGCCAAGAGTTATAAAGGAGAGGCCAGTACGTACATATAGCAAGGCCGCCTCCACGCGGCCACTCCCTTATCACTCCAGTAACTGCTATCGAGTCACCCACGTTGTCCGAACGAGAGGAGCATTAAACTGGATCATAACAAGGTTAATGACGCGTGAGGAAGAACAATCATCAGGACTTACCTAATTACACGTCTTTGGTTCAGTTGTTCCGCGATCTTTAGACTATGCAGATGTGTGACTATCGGTATGATGCTGTTCAGGCGAAGCCCCTCTGGGCCTTAGTCTAGCTGAGAAGGAGCATCGCGGGTGAGTGTTGGACACTGCTGACGTCCACTGGCGACTGCTCGGTGATGCGGTGTCCCACATTCGCAACCGCCCGGGGAGACAAGGGTGGGGCAAAAGATGATGATACGGACCGGAACCTGGCGTCGCTTGGAGACATCTCATCCACGTGCCAGTGACTCCAAAGATTTCCGAGTCGTTTGACGTCCTCGCAGTTCTTTAAYGGACCTCGCAGTACTGCTCGCACCATTTCCCGCCCCAATCCATATGCTGTGGGGGAGGAAGCGTGGGTGACCCATCATATAAAAGAGCCGTGAGCTCCCTCGCGTGCTTTCTGCTAAAGAAAAAACATCGATCGATTAGCACGCGATGAAAGAAAGGACTCAGCAACTTACCCTGTCCCCCAGTTGCCCTCACGCGATCTCCGAGTCGTTCCCTTGACCTTGTTTCCTCTCCTTTGCTGTCATTGTTGGAAGGACAGGAACGGCCATTAATGCCGTTGCTGAGCCTAAGYTCCGACTCGTTACGAGAACTGCCTTTTGTATTCCGTCAGACTCACGGCCCTAGATACTAACGCTTAAATAACATGACGTGACCCAGGCCGAACAAGGCCGTCCATCCCTCAAAACAGAGGCAACCTTTCTCAGCAGCCATAGGTCCATCCTTACCCCAGCACCGCCCCATCTCCTTGCATCAGCTCTTATGGTGACCCCCATAATACATCAAGTGATGCGGGAGACCGGAGAACTTGCAACATTGATGCTCCATGATATATAGTTACGTCGTCATGCCCGAAACCAGTCTACCGCGCAGGTAAATACCCATGCTCTCCACAGATTCAAATCAGGCTGGCCCTCGAATTCATGATGCGTCTTTCTCTCTTCTCAGTCATCGTTATCGCATTATCCACTGCATCCCTTGTCTCTGCGGCTCCTGCTGAGCCTGCCGCCGGCAGTGTCAGCAATCTGAATACAAATGGTCCATCCGATGTCACGGTATTCTGCACGCCATTAATGCCAATGGTTGACATACTGATAGGTCCTGTAGTCCGGTTCTGAGGCTGTCCCTGCTCCATTTGACGAGTCATTGATCAAAATTTCATCTAGGACTGATCCTTCAGTACGTACATGCTCAGATTAATGCCCATTGTTGGTTGACTTTCGTCTAGAAAAGGAAAGCGATATACACGAGAAAAGTCGAAGACGCGACTTTGCAGGAGGAAATAAAGAGACTTTTCGAGGATGGGGAAAGATTCAGGACACAAGAGAAAGGTAATCAAGGACGAAGCGTCTTGTATTCTTCCGCGACATACAATGAGGAGGACGTTGTGATTGTGAAGTTAGTGGGATATTCCGCAAAACAGGTTTGGCTCTGGCTTACGAAGAAAGAGGTTAATGAGGCGTTGATAAAATGGACAACGGCCCCGGGGATCTTCATTGTTAGAAGGCCGAATCGTAARCACTTGTAGGCTATCGATGCCACACACGGCTCGATTGCCAGGTAGTACTAGTACACGTTATACTTGGATAGGCTTGAATGATGGATTTATGACATGGAGTCTGAGCGAAAATGGCTCATATACACCAACAAAGGTTTCTGGCGACAGAAACAGTGGGGCTGGGCACATGCCATTATCGTCACACGCGCAGGAGAACAGATCACTTCACCTGCGCGCATTCTGGTTTGATGCCGAGTTGTCCACGCTCGAATCTGCCTTTCCCGGCTCAGTGAATATGGAGACATCGTCGATAAAGATGGCGTCTTCTTTTTGGTTGACAACAAAGGCGTCATACAGGTCAGATGATTGGGGCCTTGCGCATCAGCCTCCTCGACATTTTCTCTCGATGCCCCCAGCTCAAAATCTGTCTCACGCCGGGGTCGCCTTCAGCGGACGCGTTGACAGATGACGACTTTGCCAGAGCCAGGTTACTGGCCAGTTGATAAAATGGACGGCGGGGTCGGGGATCTTCATGGTTAGAAAGCCGAATACTACTGAATTTCAATATTTTAGAGGCGACTCGGCTGGCAGGTAGTACATGTTATACTTGGATTGATAGGCTCAAATGATGGACTTGTGACATGCGAAAATGGCTCATATACACCAATGGAGGTTTCTGGCGACAGAAATCGTCTCACGCGCAGCAGAACAGGTTGGTTCTAACCGGGCCGAAGTACCAGGTGTGAGGCGAGGTGGCTGTGTCCGGATCTCTTCTCTCTCTCTCAGCCACCTAGCTCGGTTATCTTGCAGCTCCCGTTTCTCTTTTCGCGCCCGCCAGGCCCACCCGCCCTCACAGCTCGCCTTGCCGACATCCTAGCATTTCGGGAAATCGGGCCTGGAGTCCCGAGGCTTCGCCCAACTGTTCTCTATCTTCCATCGCAATTTTCTCACTGCGTCGTTCATAGTAACAAGTTGTCACTCCCTACTTACCATCACTCGTATCTATCTCTCACTCCTTCTCGAATCACAGATGTTTTTCCTTCTTATCAGGCACTAAAGCATCTACACGTGTAGACACTTCACTAGCTGGTCCTAGCTGCATCCTTGTTTGATGCTGAGTTGTCTGCGCTCGAATGTACCTTTCCCTGGCTCAGTGAACATCAGGACATTGTCGATAGAGAAGATGTCTTCGACAACAAAGGCGTCATACAGAGTTTCCTGCAAATGCAAGTGCGCTCCAGTCATATGATCAGTCCTCCTCCTCGACATTCTCTCTCGACGCCTCCAGCTCAAATTCTTACTGCCCGTCTCCCGCCTGTTGACAGACTTGCGACGGCCTTTGATGGCCAGAAACGGGTACCTCAAGAAACCTTACATTAACACTTCATTGACTCGGACGAGAAACGCCAAATAGCATGCAAGCTCAAGCGCTCAAGAGCCGCCTCCCCAGCTATCGGGGGCGCTCCTGGCATATTTTCAGGCGCAAAAAACAAACTTTTCACACCGCAGATTGGAATCGCAACGCCAAAAACTTCTTCACAGAATCACAGATCTTGCCGAACTTGCCACGCACCCTTGGTAAGTAAATTTGGTATCATCTTCTTCGCGCTGACCGCTTCCCAAGTTTTTAACACAACTTGAATGTGACTGCTTTGACGAACAGACCCGCTTGCACGTGTTTACGACATGTCATTTCTCTTTGCGATACTTGATCAATAAGAAAAGACGACCTCCCACGCGGTTTTCTCTGCGACAATCCTACCTCCTTGGGGACACGGGCGAAGCCGCGAAACTGATTCAAGTCGAGGGGGACCCACGCTCACGAGTCGCCTCCCACGCCCATAGCA
>JNHV02000193.1:0-28243 GCA_001691785.3 Amanita brunnescens Koide BX004
TGTGCAAACAGTTTTATTACAATGACTAGTTTCCGGTGCGCGGTATATCTTCAGCAATGGCAGCAATTTGAGAGTAGGGCTGCGCACCGTACCGTCTGGTACACGRTCATGATGGGTACGGCTTACATCTTAGCCCAGGGCTCGAAGTCCGGCTAAGGCATGAGACAGCTCGCCTGCCGTGCTGTCAATAAGAAAACGTATACGAGCGCTATAAATCACTCGCCTTCACGAGCGTAGCTAATCCGCAGCCCGTTTCCCCGCCTGCGGCCCTTTCCTGGAAGTAGCCCCCTCGCCCGATAGGTGTCGAGCATGTTTGGCAGCATGTTGCAAGCCACCCAGTGCGACATTTCGACGATGCGACACTAATATACAAACATATACGAGTGCAGGATACTCACCAGCACGTTGTACCCATGCTGTCCAAATCAAGTTTCTCACTTGCAAGCTCAGTGCGAGTGAATAGCCCAAGTTATTTGGACTACGGGCTTGCTGCTCGAGTCCGTAAGCCCCCAGACCAGGCGGCCCAATGACGAAGGCGGGGTCGCTTACCGGTATTGCGATGACTCGCGCTCGCCTCCTCGCTCCCATACAGCCTTGTCCACCGCCATCTCCGTATAGTTACCTTCAACCGGAGGATTCGAGCCCTCCACATGCAAATGTATTGTAAATAAGGATATGTACGAGTAAGATGTTAGTTCGAAATATGTATGAATGGGTTATAATTATAATGAAGGAATTCGCCTACTCACAAATATGATCAAATGCTCGGGGCTTCAAGAGCCCACTCCAATAATTCTCGAAGTTCGTTCTCGGGGGGAAGGGCTCGCAGCGACTCGCGCTACGCCCGCTCAAGAAGCCTCAACCTCTCCACCGAAGCGCCAGGCCCATTCTGGGCGCGACGCCGGCCCAAACAACAAAACTGCGCCTATACGACGCAGTCAGAATAAGTACAAAAGAGAAGGGCTTAACCGTGCCACAACGGTCTAGACACTTTCACGCCGAGAGATCCGAAGGGTTCGTTGACGAACCCTATAATCAATGAAATTGGCTACACAGGAGAACGAAGGAAGAAGAGAAGGCCCGCACAGCCATTTCCTAGCTCTCACTCCCCCCCCGTCTTACGTCTACGTCGTTCCCTTCGACGCCATGCGAATCGATAATAGACGACACCGTCAGAACAGCCACAATGAAATAGCAAAGAGCCTACCTACGCTCACAGGGCATAGGCCTCATGCCCGGTCACCAGATGTCAACCCTACTCCCGGCCCAAGTGCTAGCCCGCGAGGGAGTAATACGAAGACTTTGCTAGCCRCAAGCCCTCCCAACTGTGATGCGTTGCGCATCCCATTTGCCTGTGGAAGGGTGACATGGAGTCCAGCCCTTTGAAGCCATTCATGAATGGGAAAGAGACGAGCCTTGAAGCTTGAAGCCTGAAGCTCAAAGTGGCGCATGTTCCATTACGAGAGGACGACGCGGAATCTAATGTTCGGGGGCGACATATAGTCTAGCCCAGATATGTTCTGCAGGTGAGTTTATGAATTATGTAAGCCGACAGTAGCCAAAACAAGTAAACTGTAAGAGGAACGGAGTGCCTGCCAAGCTGCGCCTGCTCTCTTTGGAAGCCCATATGTAATCAGGCGGTCTGGAAATAGGCCCGTGGCGCAATGCCGTATATCCGCGCTTGTCGTCCTTTTACTTGAGCGCATGCCGTCACTGGGCGGCTAATCCGAGTCATACTACCAAGTCCTCAACGCTCAACGTTCAACATGCATTCCCCGTCGATATCTATCGTTCCTGCAGAGACAGACGCTATAGCAATTAATATGCATGCCAAAACTGCCGCATCAATAATGTAAGCATCTTGTCCAGAATAGTAGAAACCTAACGTCTGGCGTCGTTGTAGAGTCGGAGAAAAGAGTACGTTGAAGCCAAAGCTTGATGTCAACGTTTTGTGTCCTCATTAATTCTCAGAGTATTGGAGTGCAGTAGGATCTGGGATAGGCTCCTACGATTTTAACCTTCAGAAGTGCCTATATGCGGTGCATCAAGATCTTGTCACCGTCTGGAATATCGGGGGCCTTGATGAGGTATGTCCAAATGTACATCTCAACACATCTTTAGATTCATCGCGTTTCAATAGTATTTTCTCAGTGATAAATTTCGTCATCAAATAACCATCGTCGTTGGCGATCTCAGTCACGGGAATCAAAGGCTCGCTAGTGCAATGTAAGTCGACTTGGTACATGGACCATTGGAATGGCTGATATTCTCTACAAGGCCGAAAACGGCAGCAATGGGAGCGCCTRGTCTACTGAGCGAGTTGGCGAGCCCTAATCACCCGAATTTGTGAGTATGTATCACTTGTTAGCTTGATAGACATTTTGAGCTTTTATGCAGACCCGAACATATTCATTCCTTTGTGGGATACGTGGTGGACCTCACGCTTATCCTACAAGCCGTATTTCAAGCTTCACTTCAAAGCCGAACCGAGGGGAATGTAACACAAGACTGCATAACCGGAATTATCTATGAGTTTCAGTTGTCGGAAAAAAAGAAATGTATTCATGATGCAATTCTCGGCGTCCAGCACTTGGTTGCAAACGATAGCGTGGTAGAACAAATCAAGTCATTAATAAAGGAAAACGAAGTGCGAAGTTTTCTTATCTTGGCGTGAATTTGCACCTCTACTGCCTATAGATGTCGGATAGCGATCGGAAACTTGTCAAAACGAGACGTACCATTCCATCGTTACTTTCAATCCTTAGTTTCGAGGTGTGGGCTATCGAAGCATCGCCAGGCTGTCGCTGATGACTGCTAGCAACGCACAAATGGCCTCGTGGCGAACCCGATCATCCTTGACCTTCTGCACAAGGTGTTGGATTTGCAAGACTATGGTATTATCATCGACGAATTGATAGATCCTGTGAACGATGTCGAATTGTTGATAGATTTCATCCTCTATGTCCGTCTACTTTCAATTTACTTGTTTGGCATTGTTACTTACTGACTGCAGGCGCTTCGCAATGACAGCCTTTCCCATTCTGGCATTCCAGATGCCAATCGAAGAGCCAGGAGACTTATGTTCAAACTAATAAATAAAACAGATGTCACGCTCAGATCCCTATCTATTACCGACGTTAATATTGAATCWTATCATGCTATGGGAGAGTTCACGCTTGTTTATAGAGGCAGATATAAAGGACAACAAGTTGCACTCAAAAAACTTGACAAAGAGGTTGGCCTTGCTATTTCTCGCATCTCTACTCCCAACATTAACTCGTTCTACAAGTATAATAGCCGGGAAGACTTGTATCGGCATGCCCTAGCGTGGCGATCGCTTGTACATAAGTTTATCCTCCCTCTAGTGGGAATCTTTAGAGAGAAATCACAGCAATTCCTTGTGTCGCCTTTCATGGCGAATGGGACGCTAACTGAATGGAGAAAGAACCACCTGTCATTGGTTGTATCTGATATACATAGGATGGTAAGGCTCCAGCGCTCATCAGAGTAAATAAATACTATCCTTTAGATGCTTGAGGTTGCTGAAGGCGTTCAATATATTCACTCAGAAGGAATTATACACGGCAATTTGTGCGGAGTGCGTGTTTTGATATTGTACTTTGTCAATGATCTAATTGATTTGTCGCCCGGTAGGAGAACGTCTTCCTCGACTCTGATTTTCACTGCCGAATTGGTGGCTTTGGATTAGCACGACATTTCGATGCTACCATTAGTATATCTGACGCCTGTTCTTGGCTCAATCTTCCCGCGCCGGAGTTGCTTGGTAATTGCGACAAGTGTGGCAAGTCAGACTGCAAATGTCGAGAGGATAATGAGATTCCGACGACAAGAACAACTAAGGAGACAGATGTATGTACATTTGGCTACCTTTATTACTTGGTGAGTACCTCAACTTATCTCGCGAGCTTAATGATGAATTGTGTAGATATTTTTTAATACCTACCCTTTTCAAGAAAAGGATAAGTTTCAAGTTCTTCGTCTGATCACAAGGGGAGTACGTCCAGATCGATTGAGCAATCCAATAATCGAAGACGATATATGGGATATCATTCAGAGGTCTTGGGTAAATAAACCTTCTGAGCGCCCAACAATGCAGCAAATAGTGAAGTCATTAGTAAACGCGACAAGGRAAGTCGATGCTCGAGACGTCATACAGATCTGCGGTCCCTCTGAGGTGCAGATTGTCTCGTCATTGACTGAGACCTACCCATCACCACCCGCAACCTCCCCTTCGTTATCCGTAATACCCCTTTCATTTTCGGCAAAATACCCGTCATCACCTGCAAGTGTAACCGCGTCCGGGGTCTTCTCTTCATTGCTGGCAAGCCTCAGTGAGGTATCGTATTTACTATTGAAGCATAAATGCACTGCGACTAATGACAACTAGTTAACGACACGCGGCGATCCARTGGTTAACAAGGTTACCCTTGACCTTGCATGTAAATTGATGGAYCAACCTGAAAATAACATCGCTGCCTCTGAACTGAGCACCACAGACGTGGAGTTATTGCTTGAGTTTCTCCTCATTGTATGTATTATTTTGCTTGTCTTTGCAGCTCTTACGGAAATTTCATTCCCTTTAGCTACTCAGAAATAGCAGTAACCTGTCAACCTTGAGCATCCAAGATACAAACCGTAAAGCTAGGAAGCTGATGTTCAAACTAATATCCATTGCAAATGTCATACCGAAATCTCTATTTATTGTTGATGTCAAGACTGAGACAAATCTCGAAACCATGATCAGCACGGGAGTCTTTGGACGTGTTTTCAGAGGTGAATATAAAGGGCAACAAGTAGCAGTGAAAGTGGTAGACAAGGGTCATCATGACGTTAGTGCATTGTCAGCTTTTGTTTCTCAGAAAGATTGATTCATTTGATAAGGATTCGCTCATAAAAGACTTTTGCCGGGAGGCCATAGCGTGGCGATCTTTCGCACACCGTCATATCATCCCTCTTTTGGGAATATTTGAAGAAAAATCACAGCTATTCCTTGTATCACCGTTCATGGAAAACGGAACGTTAATTCAGTGGAGAAGAAAGCAGGAGCGGAGCGTAATTGAGATACACAGGATGGTTAGACGCCCTGTGTTTGTCAGCGTAGAAGTAATTCACTAATATCGTATAGATGTTGGAGGTAGCTGAGGGCGTTCAGTACCTCCACTCTGGAGGGATTGTCCACGGCGACTTGCACGGGGTGAGTAAGCTTGAGTTGATACCTCCCATTCAATCAATCCAGGTGATCACATTATTTTACAGCGGAATATCCTCGTTGATTCTGAATTCCACTGCCAAATTACTGATTTTGGAACAACTCACCATGTTGAATCCGCCGTTGTAAGATCCACTGTGGCAATTTTTATATCTTTCGCTGCGCCTGAACTATTCGGCACGTGCATTGTGTGTGGTTTGCCCGAATGCGATGATGAACGTCATGGCGATCACAATATGCAAAATAGAAGTAAAACACTGGAAACTGATATATATGCTTTTGGCTGCGTTTATTATTCGGTGCGTTCGAATTTTCCTAAATTTATTCAACTTACTGAGCAAGGATCTACAGACATTCTTCGATAATATTCCGTTCTATGACAAAAACTACTTTCAAGTCGTTCTACTTGTCATGGATGGAGTGCGCCCAAATCGGTTAGAAAGTCCGGGAATGGAAGATGATACGTGGAATCTCATTCAGAGCTGTTGGGAGCCCATTCCTTCCAAACGACAGACGATAGAGCAAATAGTAAAGGCATTGGCCCCATCTACTTAAGACCTGTCTATACTTTCTATCTATGTGGCGCTCGTCATCTATAAAGTGTCATCTGAAATATGTACTCAATACGTCTGTTGCAATTGTCGAGTGGCAATGTTACAATGTAGCGGTCAATGTAATAGTATAATACTACTATCCGGCACAATGAAGTAGCCTAGTACGACGAGAGGCGGCTAACCACTACACCATATCCGGCTAGTAAAATTTAGGGCGTTTTCTACAAGTATGCCTTATTTAGTGCGCGCCATAGTGACTCATCTTGCTCAATCGCAATGTTTCTGTTAACTATAGCAAGCTTATATATCGATCGGACAGCTTTTGTAATGCATACTAGTATTTCACAGGTCGCCGTTACAGCTCGTACGGACGTCGCTAGCTACAATTTGAAGATTACATATAATGGAAGATTTGCGGATTGCTACGGGCTAGTTGCTCTCTTGAATGAGCTTGATGGCCTCGTTAGACCGTGGACTCAGGGTGCATTTGAAATTGGGGTGACTATTTAATGTGATTAGATTTAGCAATGTCGGGAAAGAATAAAAGGTAGGAAGCAAGCACCTAGAGGTACCATGCGAATACGCGGCTTCCACCTCCTCCTCGCTACCGGTGTCATCTTTTGACTTGTGGATGTCAAGAGTCGCTAGAACAGAAGCGATGGTCAACCAGATCTATGCAACCATACCCTTATCAACTCTGTTTTTAAACCAAGTTTTCTCCGCATACCATAGAGCTAGCTATGTGTCTACCGACACAAATACTTGTCCCCTATAAGCTTTCGGAAAGTCGTAGCACTTAAGGACGCTCACCGTCGACCAAAGCCGAATGCCAAAACCGTGCTATCATCATTCAGTTCTCCCCGTTCATTCAAAAACCTTTCCGGGATGAATTGATTGGGTCTGGGGTATTTTTCCTCGTCACGAGTCATAGCCCTATTTGCATGTCGTCCAGAAAGCAAGCATGATAATTCATTTCTCACCATATATTGGAGAACACCACGGAGCCTGCTGCATTTCAGTCRAAGGTTGAAATATTTATAATAGGGCCCTACCCTCGGGAATAAAGTAGCCATTATAAACGTCATCTTCAATACTAGTATGAGGGACACCCATTGGCAAAACGGGGCGTATTCTCATAACTTCACGGTAAACTGCTTCTGTATAAGGTAAAGATTTCCGGTCATGGAAGTCCGGGAGACGTTGATTTCCAACTACTCGATCAATCTCTTCTTGAGCTTTCTTCTGAGCGTCAGGATGAAGTGCCATTGAGTAGAAAAACGAGTTTATAGCCGAGCCAGTCTGCATGACATCAGTCACGAATTGGAGTCTTGCAACAAAAGTTGTACTGACAGTGTCAGAACCGCCTAAGTATCACATATAATTATTTTAGCTTCAAAATTTGGCAATCAGAAAACATCGGCCTACCTGCATACGCCATAGCTGCTACTTTTTTGATGATTTCTACATCGTCCGGAGGCCCCCCAGTGGCATCATGTTCTTCAAGTAGACGAGCAATTAATGAGGCGTTGTTCCCTTTTTTCTGCAGACGGGGAACTCAGGATCTCGCATCTTAACAAAAAAAGTGACGCATACCATCTGATTGAGCGCATATTCGAATGTACCCTCTTTCATCTCTGCTATAAGCTTACCGGCTGCGGCGGCTTTCTGGAACCCGATACCAGGAACCCATCGAGGTAGACGAAGCAATGCGGGGAATGCGTTCACAACTTGTGTGGAATTTGAGAGTACGACTGCGGATGCTTGACGCATCGCTTCCTCAGCCAAATTGAAATAGTAGTCGTTAGGCGGTTTGATATCTATATCGTAGATAACTGCCATCGACAGAGCAGCACCGATGCTATCGTGACTTGGATATAAATTCTTTGAAAATTAGAAACAGAAACACACGTTTTGAAATGCGCGCCCGGCTCATCCAAGGAGGTAAGAAGGCCTTTCAACAATTCCCTCACCTTGCTAACTTGCAGCGGCTCATACTGTTGGGAAGCAGCCGTGCGGAAATTCTGCTGGAAGCATCTTCGAGCGCGACGCCACCAATCACTATAGGGTGACAAAGTCATCATCCAATCCCAGTCCATCCTGTTCGTAAATAATATATATCAATTTGATTCATATCGATGAAACCAATGAACTAACAGCTCTAGCATGGGAAAACCCGGGCGGCCTGAATACCTGCTTGCGCGCTTTCCCATTAGGGCGTCTGCGCAATAAACCGAATTGAGAACTACGATATGTTGTCCAAAAAACGTCAGGTGCAGTATGTCGCCTGGAAAATTGTTAATCGTCTTGACGCACGAATACACCATGCTTACTATTATACTGCTTTCCCATGTTCGTGTAGGATAGCCATGGTTTAAAAGAAGGGATATCCAGCAAGTTTCCAAGCAGAAAGTTACCCTTTGGGCCAGGAGGATAAGGATGCCTGTTCCTGTTTTTGTCAGCCCCGAACAACTTGTATAGGATGAACATCGCATAGAGGAAAGCGAGCAAAGTTAGGGACTGCCCGAGTTGACTCGAAAAATTATCCAACATGATCGAGACAATATGGAACGAGCATTCAACTGTGAACTTCTGGTTATGTATGTTGCACCGGGGTTTGTCGGCTCTGATATGGCAGATAAGGACATACGTATCGCAACCACGAACCGCGTCGTGTGTGAAATTTCATCATGGCATTTCAGGGTAACTATACTGGCCAATGGAAGACCTAACTGACTTGCTGCATTTGGTAACCAAGTCCTGGTTCTTTTCGACAGAGAGATGCTTATCCTGTCTGTTTTCGAGCTTAGTTTCCACTCATAGTAGTCTATAGTCAGGTAGTGCATGGTATGTGATGTACTTTCACTCTTACAGTCTTTCTGTCTTGCTCACTCCGTTGAATAAGTAATTAATCTTTTTTTTCATGTATAGTTACAAAGCCGCCGTCATCAGCAGGTGACCAGGTCTTCGGCGTACCTTTTTTCCAAGAATAGAACGGTAAGCGAAAGATGTTCAAGATCAAGAGGCTGGTAGCCACTGCACGCAAGTGTATAGTACGAGAGGCAGTATTCTAGGGACCGGTACACCTGCCGGACCTCCCGGCTTCCCAATAGGCGTGAAAGTGCACCAAAGACCTGAAACATTTACCATCTAATTCCCCTTGTTTATGTTCTTCTCTGTACGCAACGAATTTCTCYTAGCAAGGGTGTCATCTTTCTCTACTAGTAACGCTGGTATGTTTCTATCGTCCAAATCCCAGTATCTTGATTTGGAAAATTCTAAAGGTGTAGCGCCGCTTAACACGGATCTGAAACGAAGATGTGCAGGTAATTCGGCCTACCAGATTACTTATATTAGCCCCGCGGCCTTACTGCGATCTGACCGTTCTTCATAAATTTATGTCAACATCAGATAAAAGCATGAGACTTGATCAACTCCTTTCTCGACAGAGATGCAACCACTCACTGTGATTGTGCTAGTCGCTTTCGTCTACTATGCTCCTACTATATATAAAAAGATCGTCAGCAACTTCAAGGTGAGCATGAATCAATGATGTTATTCAGTGACGCTGAGCATAACACCCCCTCTAGTTGAGGTCTATCCCCACTGTCGGGGCTTCAAACCCACTGACTTCATATATCGGAGCGTATCGATTTCATCAATATGCGAAGGAACTTATCAAAGAGGGCCATCGTAAGGTAATTAGACGATGAAATGCCCTCTCTAATTGAATCCAAGTCAGATGGAAACGCCTAGTATCGTGGATCCGTCTTCAAGATACCAACGATCACCTGTTGGATGATTGTGGTATCTGTTCCTGACAAGGTCGAGGAAATTCGCTGTGCTCCCGATGACGTCCTTTCGGTGAGGGGTGCTTTTGAAGAAGTAGTCACTCTTCTCTTCCAGAATCAATAACGGCATCTGAACCTCCTCAGAAATTTGTTCTTGATTTTAGTCGCACAATGCTTGACGAGGTTGCTCATGTGGTCAAAACCTCGCTTACACGAAACGTCGAAGTCAGGTTTCCCGATGTATACGATGARATAATCGCCGCATTTAGCGATCATATCCCAGCCAGGAGCAATGGTAATCACTTCCTTTTTTGTCAAGACCCTTTGCAGTAATGRGTTTTAGAATGGATCAATATTATGGCCTACCCAACTATAAGGGATATTGTTTGTAGGGCGAGTAATAGGATGCTAGTTGGCTTGCCGCTTTGTGAGTCCTGTCCGGTCGTCAATAGATTATTATTGAATGCAACAGGCCGTGACCCAGATTTTTTAGAACTCAACAAACAGTTTCTCGTTGATGTCTCTAAAGCCTTTAGCTTAGTTAACATGGTCCCGCCTATATTACAACCGTATGCCTTGCACAGCTGCTCCATATAAACGAATTTTAATATATTTTCAGGCTCATCAAACCCTTCATCATGAATGTAACCAATGACTTCAAACGCGGGATGAAGCACATAAGTCCACTAGTGAAAGAACGTTCGGAACGAGAAGCGCAATATGGAAAGCATTGGGCAGAGGGGCCGGTTGGCGCAATAATATTTTTTTCCTGGTGATAGCTCTTACTCTTTCGTACACAGAATGATCTTCTGTCCTGGTTGGTCGAGATTTCCAAAGGGAAGGGACGAAGTTTACGAGAAATAACAATGTTCATTCTTTTCATCGACTTCGTGGCTATCAACACRACGACGACGGCATGTAAATCTATCTTTAGTGACAAGTACTTCGCTCATTCCCTCTCAGACTGTTACACAATCGCTATACAACTTGGCATAYTATCCAGAATATGTGCAACCATTGCGTGAAGAAATTGAAGCAGTGATCCAGGAACAGGGCTGGAGCAAAGCTTCCGTCGCAATGATGACCAAACTAGACAGCTTTGTTAAAGAAACGATGCGGTTATCGCCACTCGGGGCTTGTACGCATTTAATCTGGTATCCCTAGCATCTGCTTTGAGAATAATGTGATCCGCAGTTCCCATAACACGCAAAACCATCAAGGACTTCACCTTCTCCGATGGGACGACAATCCCTGCAGGCAACCTTATATCTGTGGCTGTTCCATGTATCCATACCGACCCAGTAAATATGCTCCATCATTATCCGAACCTTGGTTCACGTGTATGTACTACAGGACAACTACGTCGACCCTGAGATCTTCGACGGCCTACGCTTTGAAAAGATGCGAGGGGAAGAGGGTGAGCTGCAATCCAAATACTCACTCGTCAGCCTCGATCTCAGTTATCTTCTGTTCGGTCACGGCCGCCATGCATGGTATGTGTACCAGCTTTTCTTGTTCTTAAGCCTAGGCTGACTATCATATCTGCCATAGCCCGGGCCGATTCTTCGCGGCCGGCGAGCTAAAAACGATTCTTGCTTACATCTTGCTGAACTATGATGTTAAGATGGCCGATGGTGGTGGACGCCCTGAAAATACGTGGTTCGGGCAGACCTCTTTCCCTCATACCAAGGCCGAGGTGTTGTTCCGGAAGCGAGTTTGAATGGGTGCTTGGCACACTGAGCCGAGAGTGCTATTATCAACTTCAGGCCTTGCACCGGATCTTATTGTTGTATGTAGATGTATTCGCGCAACTTTACACTGGGCAATTATAAGGCTTCAGCCATAATATTTAGATCAACATCTTACTTTTCTCCGTTGATGGTCACAGTGTACAACTCTCAATATAAACATCTGTGATCGATAAGCTTTCGTCAGGGATTAGATGTGAGAGTAAGCTTCAAGTTATTTRAACATAAAATATTTATAACCTGTCACGGTTGCCTAAGGTGATTCCTCCGTGGCCAGAGTCGCAGCACCGTAAGCATTTATCCAAATGAACTCGAGTATTCTCCGGCCCACCCAGTCCACCAACCACGAGAATCTGTGTCTTGCAATCCCAAGAGACATTCGGGAACCGACAGATTCGCAAGGTTAATGCCAAGGAGCAAATTGGCGCCGCTATATCCGAAACTTCGGTCTCTACTTCAACTTCATCATGTGGGTAACTCAAAGATGAGGTTGCCGGCATCGAGGCCAGCGAATACTTGGCCTGCCCTTCATCGGTCAGCGTAGCGAGGTTCTGAAGCACTCCAAAGGTGACTTCTACTAAAATGCCCAAGCTCTAGGGGCCCTCCGCGTTCCAGGCACCTATAATGATTCGCTCCCGTTAAAGCTAGTGACAAATCTCTCTGTCGGCACCGCGACGTCCGACGAACTTCTCAAATCTCACCCAAGCTCTGGAGCCTAGCCGTTCATGGGGGCCTGTGTCCGTATCAACCGTGGCGGATGGCATCACCATCCCCGGCGTCCGGGAATTTGTCCAACGAAGCAATTATTCCGTCGTTGTCATTGAGGTTGGCGACTGCCCCGTTCCTTTGACTCCGAATCGATAAGTCTACCCCAAAGATTTCGTCGCGTATGATGCCATACTACAATTCAACGTTAGATTTCGCAAAGAATGGATACCAACAAGCTCTTCACGAAACTCCCAAGAGATAGCTTTGCAGGCATGGAATGCCAACCGGATGACCGGACAAGCTGGACCGGCGTCGGTTTCAAGGTATTGGCCGAGCGCATCATTCTTGAAGTGAATATTATGCCAACCGTCTTCCTTCACGATGAGAAGTGGGAGGATGTCGGGATCAGGGAATCTTTCCCAGGACACCGAGCGCTCGTCAATGTCTTGATTGCCAACCACTTGATCTCGGAGAGAACCGCCAGTCCANCGTCTTTACTGGANCTCGCTAGATCCATTCTGGAGGACAGGCGTGTTTGATCGTCTTCTGGGAAAGCCGACTCACTATCTTCGAAGCCCCCCTCCCACGAGACCACCACTCTAACCAGCATCGAGCTATCTAAGGGCATGATTGAGAAGTGCGGGTCAATTCAGACGATGTTTCCATCAACCGGTCCATTCGACCATAYCATCAGTGGAACACTATGCTACCTGTCGCCGAGGTATTTCTCGCTGATTATGACGAAGTAGTTCCAGCAAGCACGGAAGTCCGTTGTGGGGACTATCGATCACAAATGTGCATAATGAGTGGCTACGATCCGAATATGACGGGGGATTACCATAAGGCCGAGATGGAAAAGGCATTTTGCAACCCCAATGGAAACTGTGAGAGACATTCCGTGAGTTCGGGCGGGATTCTCCTCATAATGTCTATATGATTACATATATTTTCGGGAGGGTGGAAGACAATCTCGGGACTGCCCGCATCCGCAAGTAACAACTCTATGACGAAGTTAAAAGGCATATAGAAAACCTAAGAAACCAAGTAAGCCCAGTTATCAGAGAGAATTCAAAACTATTACACAAATTTAACTTTGAAGCCGGACGACGCAATAATCTTGACATGGTCAGAATGATAGAGCGATGCTTCCGCCAGCTCCTCCCCGACCTCCTTCTCCCGTCCCATGAACGTCTCCACCTTGTCCACCAGCTCCACCTGCACATGAAGTTAGAGATGCTTGCTGCTTGGACGCAGCGATCTTGTACCTGTGATATTCCCAATTTTTTTGGAATAGTCGGTGGTCCGAGAATTGGTAGTGCTTGTTGTATTGTTCGAGTTCGTCGTGTTGTTGGCATTATTAGCAGTGGTATTGGTCGTGGTATTGTTCGAGTTCGTCACATTTTCAGAGTCTGTTTTCGACCCGTAAGTATTATCGCTGCCAGCAAAGGCGTCTGACAGTTGGTGGGTGTTGACGGTAGAGGACATTGGGGAGGATAAGTATGAGCAAAAACAAGTACAGTTATAACATACATATTTTCCATGATTTTCTACAAAACTGCCGCCTGAGATGGCGAACGTCTGGGCATCATTAAAAAAACCTCCGCTGGGGGCGCTGGTCACAGCTGGAGTAACATCATTGTCATCGTCTGTTCTGGGTGGTGCGTCGGCTTCAACTTTACGGGACGAGAGGAAGCTGCCCATAGAGAGAGTGTGTGTGTGTGGGCGCCGTCGTCGAGAAGAAGTTTAAAAACGGATTGGCACACTACATGTAGCCACGAGGCTATTCGGTTACGGCAAACGCGCGCGTTTTGCAAATAACGATTGAGCTGATATCGCTCCCGAGGAGTCCCTGTTGCAGTAGGTTACCTAATTTCCGAGGCATGTTTTAAGTATCACATTGCGTCTCTGTAACGCTCCAGGGTCCATCTTGCGCAGCTGGCTACTTGAATGATAAGACGACCATGACGTCAAAGGGAAAGCCGAAGGCGGACAAAGAAGAGCGGTGACTCGGAGGTCGCGCCGAAGGAGATGAATGAGCATTTATTATAATTTATCACCAAGTCACCAAGCCACTATTTACTAGTACTAACTTACATATCGCCACTGATTAATAAAAGACAGCCAATTAAACTCCTAACCGCATACCTATAGTTAGACAGCCAATTAACTGACGATTATTTTTACTCTGCCACAAGTGAGATACACTGATGGTGAAGCGGTTATCATGCTTGCCTTCCATACACGAAAGCAAGCGGCAGGGGTTCGACTCCCCTTCAGTGTAAGTTTTGCTTTTCCTTCGCCCATCCTATGCAACATCATAAATCCTTTATTTCATGGCAAAAGCGGTAATAATGTATAGAAAATAATAGGAGCGTGCCACTACACCAACTCCCGAAAATATGCCGTAGCAGTGAGAAAAGAATGTATGTACAGATATGAGTAGCAGGGCGATATGATAGAACGCAAAGCAAGAAGGAAAGCTTAATAAGAAAAAAAAAGACATGGCGGGTCGTTACTGATGTCAAAGTGTTCCCCAGAGGCAGGTGGATAATGTGTCAAGATATTAACGTAAGATAAGGAAACATCATGCGCTGTATAGTCAACAAGATGGTCCCGAGCTCTCCAATCAAAATCAATTATAATTAACATTCGTGATTCGAAACAAGGTCATRGTCCTGCAAGATGGTAAGCTTGTTAAACATACAAGAAGCTGATTGCGTTCACCAGTTGCTCTTTCTCTCTGATTGCCGATAAGCTCGCTTCATCCTGCCATTCCCAGAACGGCGGAGTTTGAGTTGACCATAGCGCGTGCGCTGACATGTACATGTTTCGCGTGCTCCACTTCGTAGCATACTTCAATCTCGCGCAACCAGGGATGCTTCATAACTTCTTCAATGGAAGCACGTTGGCGCGGTTCGGGCTCCAGCATATGCCTGATCAAAGTACGGCAAGCGCGGGGACTCAGGTTATTGATCGTCGTGGGACATGCAGATACCGCCGGAAGAGAACTTGAACAGGCTTGAGCATAGGCAGAATATAAAGGGTCTGTTGCCGGTTGGGCCGCTCGCCAAGGAAGCTCTTGGAAGTGTAGACAGTAGTAAACGACACCACAGGCCCATATATCAACGAGGCGCGCATCGTAGGCTGATTACGGCAATCGATGGCGTATATGCAGAGAGACAAACTTGTCAGGCTGCTGCGGTAACTTGGATCGCAGGATTGGCTTACGTTTGCCCAAGAACTGCTCCGGAGCAATGTATGGCTCGCTTCCGCACAGACCAGTAGACATGTGCACCGTTGTCTCCCAGGGGAGCCGATATACCGTAGATGCGCCATAATCGCCAATCTTTGTCTGCATTAGGTAAAACCATATAGTCATGAGCGCCAACGGACCTTGAGATGTCGCCTGGCATCAAAGAACAAATTTTCAGGCTTGATATCGCGATGAGCAACACCCTGACTATGGAGATATTCCACGCCATATAACATTTGTTTGAAGCAACACTCTACTTCGCTGGGGCTCATTCCGCTGTTATCGATCCGAATTGGCCACAAATCGACTGTCAACAAATCGATGCTCACCCTTTCTTGATGGCTGCGTATAGGTCGCCACCGGGACAAAACTCCATTACCTCACACCAATGTTGGCTTTCATCTTGAACCAGGTCGACTGTTTCTACGATATTGGGGTGATGAAGAGCGGATGAGATGCAAAACTCTGCCGTGAGTTTTTTGACGTATTCTTTCTCAGTTTCATTCTTGCGACGTTTACGGAACTCCTGCGGTGGCATTAGTCGATGGCTCGAGCAMATACATTTCAGAACTCACTTTAATGGCATACAATTTTTCTTCGGTACGATCCCACTTGTGCGCCAGCCGGACAACGCTGGTGGCACCTTTCCCAATAGCAACCTTTTGACACACTCCATACTTCTTTGACAAGCTCGTCGCACTATCACCGGCATTACTCCGTGCCTTGCCGTTAGCGCTGACAGCATCGGTCTCCGAGTCGGATTTTCGAGAGGAGGTGGAACGTTGAGAGATCTTACGCGCTAGCTTGGGCGTACTTGGAAGTAGATCCTTGAGGCTGAATTTATGGTCGGAATGGACCGATGATGGCTTTCCGTTCTTTCCGGAGGGCGTTCGGGGCACGCCATCCCTGTCTTTGGCGCCTTTAATATCGATAGGTGGAGTGGAAACCTTGTTTCCGGATACCCCGGCAGACATGCTAGGAGCCCGGCTTCCGGGGCGGGTGGGAGGTGCGCTGGGCGGTGCGCTGGGTGGAGCACTAATGGCCCAATCGCTGTCCGTCGGCGACGATAATGGGGATGATAGGTCATTGCTTGCGATCGCAAAGTCCGAATCTCTCGAGGCTCTCGATGCAGACGACATGGAGCGTGGTTTTGTGTTTTGAGGCCTGATGTTGTTCTGATTAACTCCTTTGTTTTCTGCGATCATGGCATTAGGAATAGCGGCCACCAGCTTCTGAAGAGTTGTCCGAGTGTGGCCCGGTTGTTTGTGTTCATAAGTGCCGGCATCAGGAGGTGGCAAGGGAAYGGCTTGCTGCTCTTTGTTGCCACCGTTGACCTTTGGAGAAGTCATTGTGATCGTGGATGATGTCAAGGTGACTCTACTATCAATACCGGATGACGCAGGGGTRATGGTGGTGGTGGCGGAAGAGGCTATGGAGATGGCGGAGGTACCGAGCAACGATGACTTTGAGGGCGAAGTAGGCGGAGGTTTGTCTGAGCCGTCAGGACCTTCGCCGTCGGCAGGAATGGAATCGTCAGAAGAACCGAGCAGGGCCATGTATGATCTGAATCGGGAAGATGACGGAGTAAAGTTGGGCAAGGCAAACGTGTGATTGTGATGCTGATTGGAGCAGGGACCAATGTGGCCTTAAGGAGATGCCAGGGACTAGATGATCTGATAATTGGACGGACGGCTTTGGCAATTGGGTATGTTAAGGTTGGATTGTGACGCAGCCCGGTTCTATAAGGATATGATCATGGTTTACACGTTCCAGGGATGAAGAAGGGAAGCCGGGTCAGATATAAGGAAGCTGGAGCCCCTGGCTCGCCAGAAGGGAGATGATGGTGGTTTGAAGAGAAGAACAGAGTCAAGGCGGAATGTTTTTGAAGTTCAGCTGCTGGCGCTGGCGCAGGAGCTGGCCTGATTGCCCTGGTCTGACCGCCGACTGAGACGGCTCGCGAAATTCCCGCTCACACGTGTTCTCCCTCAAAGTACTCAATTCCCGCTATTGCGTCCGGTCAACTGCGTACTTTATCTCTCAGCACGCTGCTCTCAATACCTGCTGGTAGTCGCACGACCACTCGCCAACCATCCGGGCAACATGGGCGAGAGCCGGCATTTGCCGAAATTCTATACAGTTGCTCCCTGTGGCTTGCTTACGTAAGGGTAAATCGAAAGAATATCCTCAGACGACTTCCAACCGACGCTCCTCAAGATCAAGGTCAGTTCCCCTCGTCGCTGTGCTCCACGACGAGCTCACCGTTTCTCCCACAGAACCGCAAGTCTCAACACAATGGGTCCGTTTATGCGTATCGTCTAGTTTGTGACTGGTATTCTAACCATCCTCAAGTCAACCTGCGGTCACAAAAGCGCCTCGCCGCGAGTGTCGCAAGCGTGGGCAAGCGCAAAATCTGGCTTGATCCTGCCGAACAGGCAGAAATCGGTAACGCCAACTCACGTACCCACGTCAAGAGGCTCATCAAGGATGGCCGTATCATCATCAAACCCACCACTATCCACTCCCGCGCCCGCACGCGCGAGCTCCATGCCGCCAAGCGCAAGGGCAGACATACTGGCCCCGGTAAGAGGAAAGGTACCTCAGAGGCCCGGATGCCCACAAAAGTGTTATGGATGAGGAGACAACGAGTGTTGCGGAGACTTTTGAGGAAATACCGGGAGGCGGGAAAGATCGACAAGCATTTGTACGCAGCAAGCTTTGTTGGGCCRAGAAGCTCTAGGCTAATGACTTTGACAGGTACCACGAACTCTACCAAAAGTCAAAGGGTAACGTCTTCAAGAACAAACGCGTGCTTATGGAGTACATCCACAAGGCCAAGGCCGAGAAGACCCGTACCAAGGTCCTCACTGACCAGATGGAAGCCCGCCGCATTAAGAACAAGGTATGTGCCTGTCCCGCTCGCAATCGGCTCGGCTGAACTCTATCCAGGCTATCCGCGAGCGCCGTGCCGCACGTATACAAGAGAAGCGCCAAGAAATCCTTTCGGTCGAGCATGAGGCACCAGTAAAGGAGTAGATGGATTTCCCTGTATCATACACATGACAATTCCTTTCCGTCTACCCTCTCGTGTGTGTCATAGGACCCCGCTCACTCTATGCTCCATGATAAGATCACATCTAAATCTTATGCAAACAGGGAATATTATCCATGCATCATGTTCGCTTTCGTTCCATTGTCAGACTGATTCGACAGGTGCAACACACGCCATCAAGTTCCTCAGATCAGTCTTACCACATCGCCTGAAATGTTCTTCTTTCGCTTTGTCATCTCAGCTGCGGCTTCTGTCTCGCCCTTCCCAYTTCCCTAGCTTCTTTTCTGTCTGAACGCCACGCACTGATCAAGTGAAGAAGCCGACTCGGGGGGCTCGGATCGGCTTCCGTACATTATTCAGGTAGGTGTATCCGATTCGAAGTTTCATTCGGGCTAACATCTTAGCAACCGCACATCCAGCTAATTCATTCGTTAGTGGATCCTATAAGAAGCAAACTACGACATGATCGGTCACGGGCAGGCGTACGCATGWCGAGCTGACTATCTAAGTCAGTCACCTCTACATCGGGAACGGCATTACAAACTAACATCTATTTCCATATTGTCGGCGCTACATTACCATCACTCAGTACGTGCAGTCTCATCCCGGTCCCGGTCCGATCATCAGCATTGATTAGGAGATTAATATATATACCCCGGATAACAATACCATGCTATATCCAGATATACTCAACAAGGTGAGTACGATGGCGGTGGATACCGGACCCTCGCGTCTATAGGTCCATGCTGCTTTCGTTGCGCGTTTTCAGAATTTGAAAGTGGACCGTTAGCGCACCGTCTCTCTGCAGACTGTGCACGCGCCCCTCTTTCTTCCTCTCCCTCTGCTTGCAAATCCGGATGTTCGCCCCATGTCGGCAACTTGGGCTGCCTCGAATACGGCGGCGGCACAAGCTCTTCTGCCTCCCTCCGCCTCTCCTCCCTTTCCAGTTCCTCCCTTTCCAATTCCTGCATCCAATGCTCAACGTCCAGCCGAGCCTGGTTCACCAGATACATCCGCCGCTCCCGCTGCACCGCTTCGGCCATAGCGTCGTCCACCCCCGCCGAAGAGGGATGACGACGACCTCTGGAAAAGAAACACGCCGAAGCGAACGCCGCAGCCACCACGATGAACACTATACATCCACCAAACAAAACAACACACACACATACAAACCACGTGAATTAGGCAGGTCGCTCGCGAAGAAAACAAAAAAACGCACCGACACCGGCGACTAGCGCTAGCATCAGAAACGGCGAACATGTCACTCGCGCATGGCTGTAATACCAGGTCATGATCATATTTCAAGCGGCCGTTTTAGAGCCCCTTTCTCACCTTGGGCACCCGCGGGCACCTGATATTTCAGAGAATAAAATTAGTGTCGATGCGGTTCCGCGAACCCAGTTGTTCCTGCCCATTCAGATCGACAGGTATTCCTTTTGCTGCTGCGACTGCGCGGAGAATTTGGGGGAGGAACGAGACGAGAGCGCGATCATCCCACCGAGTTTATGATTGAATAACAGATCGTGTTTTAGTTCGTCTGAAAACCGGCTACCGTGTCGCGCCCATGTATGGCACAGACGTACTTCAGACACAGCTTATTTGTATTGTCGTCATCGTGTCTCGTCTATTCTCAGTGATCACACTGCAGGCATAAACTGACCGCAATGTGATTTTCAACGAGACATTTCAACCATTTGACTGCGTACAGGCATGCAAAATGGACAAGATCATAAGTTTCGCACGCTCGGAGACGGTGGACCTCGGGGCAGCTGGTAGTCTACAGAGGGATGCATTCAACCCGACCCAGCCGGGTCAGCCTAGGCTCGCGCAGACTGCCCTGTGAACGTTACCTGCAAGAGAAAGAGAGTAGCAAAGGAAGCTCCGCTTCCATCCGGTGCATTACCTTTATTAGAAACGCATTCCACCTGTGTCTTGCACTAGTATTACTGGGAGCACTTGTGTATTCGAATATTATTACAATTGGGAACTTGGTAAAATAATCTATGGCCAACTACTAAACAGAAACAACCTTGCACTGAGCAGCCCAGATCGCATGCTCTAGAATCGCAGCAGAAGACCCATCGCTTGACAACGCCGACGTATCTTCTATCTCTCTTAACACGGAGTCGGCATATTCGCCAGCTCCAGAAAAATGCACAACCTTGGTGCAGGCAGCATGAAGTGCTAAGTACTCTCGAGAGGGAACGGGCAACCTGTCTGGGTCGGGAGTGGTAAATGTTACCAGTCTAGCCGGGTTTAAGTTGTCAAGAATCCCAGATTCTGCTTCGTACCCCACCCCTTCCAATCTGTACTGATTTTCGACCTCCTGATGGAAACGGATTAGCAATTGGTAAATAGACTTCTGCACAAATAGATGCTACGTACTGTCGGCTCGAACCAGAAAGAGAAATTGTCAAAYAGGTATTTTACGTCTTGACGCATTGTCATGACATTTTCTAAGCGATGTATGCTACGACCATTGAGTTCGTCCAGTAGATCATCGCGGCCGGAAAAATGGGACAGAACGGTCCAAGCAGAGGCTGGAGAGTCAGCCTAAAGAATCACATGTAAAATTCCATATTGTTGAAATATATACAGAACCACTGACCTCTTTACTGATGTTGACATTCGTAGACTCGGAAAAGATGTGAACGCATTCGGTTCCTCTTGCATTCGCACCCGCCACTTGCCCTAGTTCTGGAAACACCTTGGCRGAGTCAAGATCGTACGTGCCTGTAACAACGCATTTAAATCCATCACGTATTAACGCCTTYAAGATGTCAGGTGCAAGATGTCGAGACATAAAGGTGTCTCACCTTGTTTTTTGCTGTCTCGTAGTTTAAGGTTGTTTCTTGAACCACGCTCTCCGTCATGTCTGCCAGATTGTGAAATGATGGTCGAAAAAGATTATTAGGAGTCCAGTCTTCTGCAGATCTCACTGGGCCTTGTCAAAACCGAGAGGGAAGAAAAAGACGAACTCACAAACGCAAAGAGTGTACTGATAGAACAATTTTCCGATATCAAGCACCTTCTTCCTGTCCCCGTAAGCTAAGTTAACTTCTTGTATGAGATTCTGAAGCCCCGCGTCACTTGGTGCGTGGTGGAAGAAGTGACCAACGATGCGGCAATACATAAGATCTTTTRCTTCACTCCTATCCTCCTTATCGGAACCCATATCGGCCAGGATCGCCTTCTCCAATCCCAAGAGTATATTATACGCGTTGACAGCAGGTTGACTTTGTATACGTTGAGGGACTGAAGCTGGGAGTGCAGTGCCGGGCATATTATGTAAGGGACATTTCATGCCGTATGTGAATGATCAAAAGGYACGTCAACCAATCGCGAGCATCAGTAGTTAGATTTGCGCCGCAAGATTTGCCTCACCTCTCATTATCGCGCTCGTAAYATTGGTTGAGTTGAACTCAGACCTGCATGATATATGTGAGCCTGCGGGGGAAAGGCATTGCTCACACAAATATCTCAAGCATAGGGACGCGTAGAATCAGACGCGTTGGTTGTGTGACATAACTCATAGATTCATACCAAGTAGGCAGGGGAACGGCCATTCAGAACCCACTACATGATGTTTTTATTTTACCTCCCAATCTTTCACAACGTACTATTCCTAAAAGTCCTTTTGCGTTTCTTAGAGCTTGGAACCTGAAAGAGCTTCCTTAAGGCGCCTCTCAGCCTCCTCGAAGTTGATGACGCTCCAAATGGCCTTCAAATACTAGCAAAAACAAACACATAGTCAGGACCAACACGTACGAATGTAATAGATATAAACGTGCATCAGGCCTAACGTTGAGGTATTGAAGATAGTAAGCGTGCTCCCAGACATCGACACCGATGATGGGGGTGTGGGACAACAACGGGTCCTGGTTCGACGTCGTAACAACCTCGAGACGCTTCGTCTTGGGGCTGTAACCCTGCCCATACCAACTACATTAATACCACATCATTTCGACAGAGTGCATGCTTACGAGCCAGCCCCAGCCGGAGCCTTGCACAGAAGCCGTAGTGGTGTTGAATTCAGCGACAAATGCTTCATAGCTTCCAAAATCTCTGACAATGGCTTCCTTGAGCGGGCCGTCTTTCAAAACACCACCAACGCCCTTTCCATGGGAGGAGGGCGGGGCCAAGTTCGCCCAGAACAGAGAGTGGTTGATGTGGCCTGATGGGGGACAGATAAGATAAGATAGTGAAATGTAAWTGCGAAATCGACGATTAACAAACGATCTGAGGCATCTGACACAATGACGTACCACCGCCATTGAATTTGAGTGCAGCTTGCAATGCAATGCGCTCTTTTGGCGTCGATGTCTTGCCGTATGCGGCCTCAGCGGCGTTGAGGGCATTGATATAAGCCTGGTGGTGCTTGGTGTGGTGGATGGTCATGATCTGCTCCGAGATGTAGGGCTCGAGAGCATTGTAAGCGTACGGAAGGGGCGGGAGTGTTTGGCTCATGATGATAAGACGCAAGTCTGAGTAAGATATCGATGATCACACATGTCGTCACTCTTATACTTCTCAGCCACAAATGGAAACAAAACAGATACAAACGATTCAAATAGCCTCATCCTGCCGACGTTCCGGCGTGCTTCGGCTGCGAATTGAACGAACATGGAATCCTCAAATATAGTACACGACGGGGACATTACATTCAGACAGTTTCAACACCATAGCGCTTCACCAATGCTGCAACTCATTCGACAAYGTCTTCCACTTCGCTTGCACAACGGGAAGGATAATCTGTATAACTTCAGGTGAGATGACCACCGCTTTGACCAGGGTGCTCAGCTCGTTAGTCTTGGTTGTCAGTTGTGACCAACTTTGGCTCAGTATGCTCGTCATTTGACCAACGCTATCTGAAGTCTGTTGCACRGCAGAGACTTGTGTGTGAGCTTGCATCAACTTGTTTATTTCATTGTTGAGGTTGTTGATATCTGCTGTCGTTTTCGTGATGGAATCGATGATCTGATAGATAACTTGACCTAGGTGGGCCTAATCAGGATGCGTCCCATCGCTTGAGATGACCCCTACTCACCGATGCCAGGGGGAAATGGCCAATGCTGTCGAAAACGTGAGTATGAAGGGAGCTATACCCGCAAGTGCGGACGTACGATCACCCAACTCCATTTGGCATAATCTGCTTGCAAGCTTCTCATTGTAGCCTCCTTGGATACAAGCTGCTGGTTTAATTCACTCATGTGACGAATAAGCTGTTGAAGGGGCTGTATTCAGCTAACGATCATTTAGAATTTATTGTGCTCACGGTGTTCAATGCCGCTTGGGAGTCGCTTCGAAAATTGATAAAGACTGTCTCCGCAGCYGCTGCAAGGGCAGTTCCTTGGTTTAGCTGTGCCGAGCGTCCACTAATAAGGGCTTCTACCGCTTTTTCCGACGTGCCACCGGAGAACGGATTCTCCTGACCTGCCGCAAAAGTGATGTAGAACTCAGTAGCCTTGGTCAAGGATGGGATCAAATTTGTGTTAATGGTAGTAACGAGATTATGTGCCTGGTCGGCGGAATCAGGGTAATAGCTCCTATCGACTTCGTGTTATGCGAGCTTTGAACAATCACTGAGGAATAACAATACCTGATATTGTCAGATACCCATTGGTAAGCGTTAGCCGCGTTCGCGAGTTGGGACCGATTCACTCCGATGACGATATCAGCAGGAGAAAGTGCTGCAATCAGCCGATTGATATCATCCGATTGAGCCAAGGCCTTGAACATCCCTACTCGGTTTTTTACACTTAACTGTTGACCAAGAATAGCATGAAAGTCGGGAAGAACGGCAACCTCGTATGGYGGCGGCGGCTCTTCGTTCACCGCGGATTGTGCGTTGGGTTCCAACGCTTTCGTTTGTAGTTGCGCTGTCGTTTTGAAGGCTTTCGCAACTGAAGGKGTTGCACCAGCGACGATGGTGATATATTTCTGGCACTGTGTAATGACGTCCTGCCAATTGTCTAGAGCATCTTTGAGCGATGGTGGAGTAAAGTAATTTGGGTTGTTCCTATATGTCTCTTCGTGAAAACGCCGTTCACTGCGCCGCGCATGTACGTACCATAAAGCATAATCTTGCTGGACACTGTCCAGGTCTCCGGAGATTGTATCCCATACAGTGTAGATTATGCCCATGAGRTCGATGATGGTATTGAACAGCGGGATAATCACTTTCAACTGGTCGCGTGTCTTCTCCGATGTCGCTATGACGCCCTTGAGATTGCTAATAACTCTGTAGAGCACAATACATCGCACTTGTGTGATGAGATACATGAGAATACACACATGGCCAGTTTTCCTGCGTTGACCGCATCGCGAACCATTTCGGCAAAGTTTGACCCCGCTTCGATGCCCATCTCAATGGCAAGTGGTCCATCACCAGTAACGAGCGCAGCTATCGCGACAGTAGTGAAGACAACCGTAAGGATCCCTTCAATGATGGCGCTCGCTGTGGCAGAATCGTACTCTTTTTGGGCTTCATCAAGGGCGGCTTCGTTATTGGCGATGGATTTAATGATCTAGTTGACGATGTTCCAATTACGATGGCTTAACGCGAGGAGACGCTCACTTCTTCRATATTTTTATTGAGAACATCTAACCATCCTTGAAATTCGAGCAGAAGCGCTTGAGTGTCTCTTGCAATTTTCTGCGCATCCTTTCCGTATTTCTAAGAGAGAAGATTATCTCACTCCTCGGGAAGTTCAAGATTTAACTTACCATGACAATGGGAAGGTTGGTAGACAAGAAATCTTGTAGAGATAATCCATCTTTTGCACTAACCGTCGGCAAGATAAGCTGTCAAAGCATTGTGTCAGAGCTTGAATGCGGAACAGAAGCTGTACTATATACATTCTGCAATGTTCCGTATGAGTTCAACTCCCTGACAATGTCGACGGTCACGCCCTGCAGCGTTTCATACTTTTTCTTGCATGTTAACATGACAGTAGAGACGGCTATCTCGCCCCCATTTTTATCGGTAACCTTCAATTGACTATCAAAAAATTTAAGAGTCGAACCATCGGCGTGCGAGAGAGATTGATACTCACTCGATAAAAGGCTGGGTCAGGATTGTGTTAAAGTTAGCGACGATTTGACCTGTTGTAGMGCTCATTTCAGGGAGCGTTGTGGTTGCAGATGCCGGAGGTCCGAAGGCTTTGGTGACGTCTACCGGAGTTACGGGGTTAGCTTGCGCCACAACTTCTGCTTTCAGACGAAAAAACTTTGYGGCCGACGTCTCATTTGTAGAAGAACCTCCGGAAAGTAGGTCAATGAAAGCGTTGCCGGCTGCATGGACACCATTCCAAGCCGCAATGCACTGGTCAGCGGTGGCGGGCTCAGGTCCAGGAGCATTATCCTTAATGCGCGGAGCAACGGCGGCTTCCTCTTGTGAAACGGTAATGCAGGCATCTTGGAAGGGACGAAACAGAGGAATGAGGTCCTGAATGATCTGTCCGTAGTTTTCTATGGCCTCGATGAGATATTTCTGGACTGCAGTTGCAATCACAACCTTTGGGTCGGGAGGTAGAGGGACAAATGGGAAGAGCACTTTTCTCAATGGCKTGGACACCATAGTGAGAGGCAACCCAAGGACAGTCGCCAATGTAGATTGGCCTGTAACACCAGGGCGAAAATGTGCAAAGGAAAGGATGGGCGTGAGGGTATCGAACAAGGTCTGTGTGAACCACTGAGGGGGGTTTGATCTGTCTACGTTCTTCAATTCTGTCAGAAACTCKTTCAATCCGTCGATTATCGGACCTAAAACTGGCAAATAAGAAGTAAATTTTTGTTTGTAATTCTGAAAAAGAAAATGAGCCTTTGCTGCGTCCGTAGGATCATGAAACGAACTTTGTTTATGTCGGAGAGGTCTGACGTCTCCAATATTTGCCATGCAGAAACAGTGGGCAATAAAGTGGAAACAAGACCATCGCGATTGGTTAACACGGGGATAAGAGTAGCGCAGAGATCAGCATATGCCACATTTTCACGGACAGAATCCAGGGATCGAAGAGCAACCTTGAAGCCTAGGTCTTTAGCACCGATTATGTCCGCTAGCCAAATAATTTAGATCAGCATATAGTGCATCCTTGCGATTGAGGAATGAATACGTACGAGCGGACGTGTAGACACCTGGTAAGGGGGTCTGTAAATAYGCCTTGTTGAGGCGATCTACGTTATCCCCGTAGACGTTGGTCAAAGCCTGGAGAGCAGGCTCAAGTTTTCCGGGAAGTAAAGACGAGTAGTCAAAGGAAGCCATTCTGGTCAGGGGGGGATTGGTTAGACACAGTCAAGGGCGGGCTGTTTTTATACGTACATATGATCCTGCCCCACACCAGATCTGGGCACATCGCAATGTGAATATTAATGTGTTTGCATGATTCCCATTCTTTGTGTGCAGTCCATTGCATCCTGTRGTTACACATTTAGAATGTGTTGCACTTGCAGCGCGATCAGTACGTATACTAGTACTATTCRCCTCACAGTAAACACCACCCTCTCTATCACGTAGTATAGTCTTCGCTGCGTATGTGCGGCCGGTATGCGGGAATAAAGTTAACCCCTGTCGGTAGCGCCATCTCACCGATTGTTACGTTGGACCGCATATCTTCAATTTTGGTAGTGTAAAGTCGAGCATACTCCATTGCGCTACGGTCGCTTTCATCGTCCGACGCTGCATACACAGCCTTGTCTGACCGCAGACCTTCYATTCTGGTTAGAAATATTAGAAGCATCGTGCGAGAGTGTACTACCAAGTCCAAAGTGGTCGCCGACCTGCCAAGCCCGTCTAAAAATAGCACTGGGAAACTCACGGCTGTCATTCAGCCCCCAACTATTCGTCTCAGGACATTTTACTCCCTTGCGATCTACAGCGGTGGCCACCTGACATTTCTATTGACCTATCGTTCAGCTTGTTCCTTCGTTCTAAAATCAATATCTGACGCGATTTCCTAGAGTCGGTAGTACAATCCGCATTACGGCGATTTAAGTACGCAATGTTTAGATGTCGAGTTCATCCAAGTGGCAGGCCGCACCACACTCCGAGTCAAAAGTCTATCACTTACACTGCGATGTCAAAATACCGTGGATGGTTGGTTTTTTTCCCATTTTCATTATCCGCGATCTCCGTTGACCATCATGTTTCTTCGGCGCTGATCCTCATTCAGTAGGCACCCACAATGTCTYTTGTTCGCCTCGTCTAATGCTTCCCCGCTTATCTCCAAATTTGCAACARACTGGTCAGGAAGCAATTTCGGGGGTATCCTTGAATTCATGCTTTCAAAGTTGCGATCGAAAATGGAACGTCCGAAACTCAAACTTTTCAATTTGGAAAATCCCCTTGATGTTTCTTCCTAGTACGCCTGTCAGTGGTGTGTATTCCATGAGATCGAATATGACGATCCATGTCACTCGGGCTGAACATATTTCCGACATCCACATCGCAATATCATTTAAAAAGGATCCTGGTCTAGTCGCATCCCACAACCCATCTCGTGAAATATGTCGTCTACTTTCTTCACCGCTCTCGGCCCTGGTAACAAGCTTGGTTCTTTGAACAGCTTTGCTCCAGACTACCTGGCTGCTCGTAACGCTCTGAACGAGCTGCTTGTGTTCCCAAACCTGGATGCTATAGCCGTTGGCGGTGTCTCTGACAGCACCGTCGGTTTGTTCGGGCTGGTTTCTAGCGGTAACAGTAGACTCTCAGACTTGACCAACATCAATGTCGACCTTGCACGCAAAGTCATCAGTTACAATGAAACTATCAGCGCTCTCTTGGGCTCTCTCCCAGTCCAGATACTCGTACAGACATTGCAGCCCGTTGCAAAGGGGTACGCGGATCAGGCTAGGGCSCAATCTGAGACTAGTCAACGATTTTTCTCTGCGGTTGGTGTCGTTTTGGATGAAGCAT
>JNHV02000194.1:0-28282 GCA_001691785.3 Amanita brunnescens Koide BX004
CCCAATCCCATCGCCATCACAAATCCCGTTCATCCAAGCACCAAACTCGCAGACAACCCGCTTCAAGCCATCATCCCACTACCTCACATACCATTCCCACACCACCTAAGCAGCGCAAGAATGTTACAGTTCCTTCATCCCCAAGTACAGACAACGCCGGGCCGCTAACGCAGAATCGTTTATCTCTGGGCAATATGAAAGAGTTGTCCGATTCGGTGTGGAAGTCCTTCTCCGTGGGGCCAAGCCGCATTCCCATCCCGGTATCAGCGTCAAGCCGACGTTCTTCCACTTCCAGCCGTGGCCCAATTTCTAGACAATCGTCCATTTATGGCTCCGCCCCCATGTCCAGACGTGCATCTGCTTCCAGCTTTACTGGTTCGCCTCTTGACGGTCGAATCGGACATCGATCTCCAAACACAAGTTACCGCTATGTCACTGACCTTCGATACGGACGAGAAGAAGTTTCCCCCCCGGCGGCAGCTGATGCCTGGTCACTGGAAGAATTACAGGCTAGTATCGAGTTGGAGGTACGTACTGGATCATCTATATGTGGAATTTTGGCTCAAGTGTAAGAAGAAAAGGGATATTGCTGTGCAAACCGATTCGGGGGAGGATATTCAACATGATCTAGATGACTACCTCATTTCACTGCTCGCTGTTTTGCGTAACAAGGTAAAGAGAATTTGAAAGGGCATGCATTACGTCGATCTGATCAGATCAGGACACAAGTATGCCGATGAGCACAGTGGCGAACATTGCAACTGTTGGCCTTGTACGCGAGCTTTTGGATGTAGAAGACGTGACAAATATTGTCGCGAAACTTAGCTCTCTACCGGATAGCGACGTCCAAACATTTCTCGACTTCATAATCTACGTAAGTACTACCTCAGTTTGAGCGGCCCAGACACTCATGACAGTGGCTCAGTTACTTGACAATAATTTTCTTCTGAAGAAGGGAGCCAATGAGATTAACCGCAAAGCGAGGCGCTTCGCGCTAAAACTACTCAAACGGAAGCCAATCATGCTGCGCTCCCTTTTACTACCAGAAGTCATGATGAAGACAGATAATCAAGAGATTGGAAGGGGTGGGTTTGCGTTTGTTCTCAAGGGAGAGATGCAAGGAAGACCTGTTGCTTTGAAAGTATTGCATAGCGTGCGGCATACAGACGTGCGTAGCCATTGCAACTCGTAACCGGATCCYAATTACATCGTGAGGCAGGATTTTTGTAGAGAAGCCTTCATATGGCGAACCTTCTCCCATGAGCATGTACTTGCTCTCCTGGGTATACATGAAAATCCATTAGGGCGTTTCCTAGTGTCGCCTTACATGGAAAATGGTACATTGAGTTCATGGCGCAAGAAAAAGACGTCTTCTTCAGCCGAGGTTCAACAACGTGTAAGGGTTTACCGGAATGTACATGCACTTTAATCGGKCCCCAATAGATATTGGAAGCGGCCAAGGGCATTCGATATATTCACTCTGAAAACATGGTCCATGGAGATATCCGAGGAGTCAGTCTGTTCCGCCTCGACGTTTAGAGGATGCCGCTGACTTGTTCTCCGTCTTCTAGGACAATGTTCTCCTCGATAGTCATTTTCGCGTGAAAATTGCAGATTTTGGATTAGCGCGGCATAACGATGCTACTGCTACACAGTCATGGGCTCTGTCGTACAACTTTGCAGCACCAGAGCTTTTTGGCGATTATGACAGCGATGACATCTCTTCGGAATCTGACGRAGACGTTCAGTTGATGAAAAGAACGTTCAAAACGGATATTTATGCCTTTGCCTGTCTTTATTACGAGGTAACTATCGAATTAAGCTGTCACATATCTCGAGAATACTGAATGGAGCCCAACAGATACACTTTGATTCTATACCCTTCAAAAATAATAGCCAGCCCCAGATAATAAAGATGGTCACGGGCGGGCAGCGCCCGCCCATATTGCCAAAACCTGAGCTAAATGCAGTCGCGTGGAAATTGATTCGGCGCTGTTGGAGAAGAGAGCCAGCTAGACGTCCAAGTATGGAATATGTGGTGGATAACATGATGTCCTGGCAATCTCCTTCCACAAAGCCCGCCCAATATGCTTTACCCGCACCATATGGCCATGTCAGGGACACCGTTCGTTCAACACGTGGAAGAGCCTAGGGCCGTAGAGTCGTAGTATTCGTGCTTCACGGACTGTCAAGTGTCACCCCACACGTTGTTAATAGGATGCGGATCAGTGGCTCCCTTCATTCATTCATGGTTTTTTCTTGTCGTCTCTTCCGATGTTAGCGTGTGAATGACCAAACCTTTATCTCGCCAGGCTGTGGGTATCTAATTGCGAGACGTGCTCTCTGTTATCGGCACCCGCTGCCTGCTTCTCGGATCCTCCCCATACCTCGGACCGACAAGCCTATTTTCTTACTACTAGAATGAGATTCTCGCTTGAAAACAGAGAGCGGTTCAGGTTCACTATTCGGTGGGCAGGCCTTCGATGATTCCGTTAAGTAGGACACAGTTGTCTTGCCCAGACGACGAAGCAAGGGCTTCCACAGYGTACACTCCAGAGGAGCGGATATTGGCTGGGAACGCGCATCGCTTCCGCTCCCTTTTCRCCATTCCAACGCCTATCAGATGTCRTTTGACTAGACCAATCCCTGGGTCTTTCCCTCTCAACACACTCCGTGACATTCCTAGCGAGCTGCGACGAGAAATCACCTATGACATGGGTCAACCAATGATAGACTCTGCGAAACGACCACGTATGTCGTCTTGGTCTGACACTCTCGTTCATCAGACCAGTTACACTCACAAAGAGGAAAACGAGAACGATGTCATTGGCGACGAGCAGATGAGACCCCCAAATGATCCCGGAGAGGCGTTCATGCTCCAATATGTACACGGAATACACTACATGGCGAAACTAGAAGCACATATGTACTGCGGCTATGTTCCCTATTAAGTATAGCCAGTATGGYATGGTATATTAAGATCATGACCTGGGTATATCTCAAACCTTTTTACAAGACTTTTTATGAACCTTCCAATCTGCCTTTTGGCAACTAGTAGAACAGTAACTAACGTTCTTGCATGCCGCGCATAACAACAATTTGGGTTTCCCAGGACCATAGCAGTTGGCACATGCATCGTTCGTCCGAGTGTCATTGTCGCGGCGGCGAACCGCATCCAACATGTCGGCGCCAATGCTATCGACGAAAGGGACCGCAAAGAGGGGACTGATGGCAGCACGTGTAACGTAAGGTGTAAACACTTTCCAACTCTTCTTCTGCGGGAATGRTCCAAGATATTTTCCACGTCCGCAGGTGCATAACGGAGATTGATAAATTTTCTCCGAGACGGGTATGCCACTTGACAAATACTCGCAGTTGGGGGTGTGGGACCACTTGCGGCATCGTTCAGTAAGTGCAGGGAGAAGATGTTGCCACGCCTTGATTTCATCCGGTTCAGTCAACGTTTGCATCAACCCTTCCGCGTTGACCCTTCCGATAGCATTGATAAGACGCGACCCGAGATCTTCTGTCAGAGGAAGAACGCAAGTGTCCAACACTACTGTATGAGACGCTAGGTCTAGGCACACAGCATTGATAAAAATCAAGGTGAAGATACCCTTGACAGGATCAGTTAGGCCGACAACAGGACACATTTTCTCTCCCGGCTTCAAGCCACAACTATTGAGAACCAGGTGATGAAGGCTCTGCTTCACGCGCGTGATAACATCTAGGTCTGACGTTCGGCGCCTACCTTCGTCTTCGGCTACGCAGAGGCGGCGTTCACGATCACAAAATGACATGTCGATGTGCATCTTCACAAACGAAAGCATGCTTGAATCCGAAAGATCGAGTGCTGGGAGCCGTTCCAGGTCTAGGTAGTGAATGTTCCACAGGCTGAGTATCTTGTCTTGCTGGAGGATGAGGAACGGCTTTAGYGACATTCCTAGTTTTTCCAGAGGACCTGAAATCTTTACGTCAACCTGTAATAAACGTGAGTAAATCTGTAAAATCATATCTGCGCATGTACCTACTTCAACGTAAGCTGATTTCCTGGCGATGCGAGTTTTAGAATCGGACGAATTGATGGGGAACGGATATGTAATGGTCTGTAGATGACTTCCGATCGAGATTTGTATGACTCGAGGTGAGATTTGGCTAATGGAGACGGCAGCCCCATTGGTCAAGGAAGCTTTGGCCATCGTATCTTCGATGTTTGCACGTCCCGTGAGGTGTGCCACTTGGCGGGCCGCGCCGTCCAAAGTAACTTTGACGAGGTCACGCGAAGGCTGAATTTCTTGGGACGTAGGCCGAGCGAACGACACTTTTCGTAACTTTTGCAGTTCACCTGGATTTCCCGGCCTTTCCCGAGTGATATGGACGTATTTTCGATCAGTAAGTTCAGCAGAGAACAAGTTCAAGTAGGGTCCTAAGGTTGGAGCGAGCCTCATCACCACGTTTGGGCTGCTACGAACTGACACGGCCGCTTTTTGTGGCGCATCTAAAAACCAAGATGGAACGTAGAAAGTGAAAACGGCAGGAGATGAACCTCGGAATCCTTCGGCGTCTTCTTCAAACGTAACTTTGGGTTCTTGAGACGGATCCTTGCCATATTCGGCCTCTACTTTTCCCCAGAAAGATTGATATTGTGGAAATACATTATGAAAAGAGGGCGCCATGAGGGCGCAATGTAAGACTGGAGTCCCGATCTGCTTCGCATTGGATGCTTCCAATATATTAAAGCTCTTTCTCGGGACTTGGAGACATATGCAAACGACAGGAGGTACAGTTTTCCACTCCTTCAAGGGACCTTTTTTAACATCTCCACGGAAGTTCGGCAAAAATGTCATAAAACTGTGTACGTCGAGGAGATGAAGGCTGCAAAATAGGTCTTGGACGTTGTTGGATCCCATAAGTAGCTCCTGATCATTGCAGATAAGGTCATGTAGATGATCCATGACGCCTTCCCAGCTGACGTCGACTCTATCTTTCACGAGTCGTAAGACATACGCAAGAGTGAACCTGCTGTAGTGAACTATTGAAAACTTCTTCATGACAAACGGTGTCAACTTCGATTGCAAGAGATTGCCCATGTTCTCATCGGAAAACATCTTCCTGTAGACACCATAAAGGAAGGTCGCGAGCTGGAGTTCATCAAATTTCAAGCGCTGATCTAATTGAACGTTCTCTCCGGCAGCCGTCGAGTCGTCTGACAAAGTCCCAATCCTCCACGCGATGTGTTCGTGAAACTGTCTCCGGCCCCGAGTTGAATTTGCGGCCAACCCCACCATTTCGTGGACGTTGGAATGGGTTGTAAAGTTTGACAGGTAAGAAACCGGAACTAGGTCAAGAATCATAGATAGGACGGATACATCGCCGCACAGCAATTCAAGGAAACCGTCTCGAGCCATACCGTCATCATTTGACGGGAGCAACGTATCGGTGAAGATGACAGATGAAGGTCTCGTTTGCATCAAAGGCCTGCAGGGGATCAAGATATTGAGCAAGCCAATGTGATCCGTGAGATTAGACGTGTCGATGACGTTGAACTGCACAGGCGCACGGCGCGACGCGCCCTCTACGTAGTCGCCGCCGTCAAGCTTCATCAAGGCGGAGGTCCAGGGGGTCGTGTATAATCCAGGATCGACGGAGCCGTTAACGGCGCAATAGTGTAACGCGCGACAGACCGCGATGACATCACCAACCAGAACCCTGATCACCAGGGGGGCCCGTTGTTCATTAATACGCTTGCTGAAGGTGAGGCACCAACTTTTGAATTCCTCCACAGCGCCCTTGACCAGATCAGAGATGGTCACAGTCTTCTTAGACCGTGACCCGCTAATCGGGGCAAGGGATTTCGCGAGGTGGAAAGATAGAATAGGATCGGATCCGTAGTGGATTGAAAAGCCTTTTCCCATAGCAGAGTAGGCAAATGTCGGGTTAATTTCATTCGCCTTTGYCAGCTTGTCCCGTTCTTCAAACGTAACGCCCGTTTTCCAATAACGATCGAATTGCTTTGATCCCATATCCATCATTTTCGTCCAAAGCGGACCGGCCGCGCGTAGTGAAGTGAGGTTGCCACCAGTGAAGAAGTCGGACTGGCGGCCCATACGAAACTCGGCGCGCAGTGATTCCATTTCAGCCTTTGAAAAGTCTTTTGTTCCGATATACAATTTCCAGTGTTTGCGAACCACAGAAAACGACTGGCTGGAGGAAAACCGGATAAAAGTGCCATATTTACTATTATTCCATGTCTCGATGTCGGGAGATAGGTCGACGAGAACCTGGCATTGCTTCAACAGCATGTCGAGAGTTCCTTTATCAATGAAAAAGTGATAGTAAAAATTCCATATCATCCGAAGGGATTCGTCGATCCGTTCCGATGGGAGATCTGCAAGGAGAGTATAGAGCAAAACATTTCGTGCTAACACGRGGGCAAGTTCTTATATATAACAAAGAAATCAGGCAAACGACAGACCTAAAATGGCCGGTTCCATATCGCAACACGTGAAATCGAGAGGTCTCGATGCTGCATAAAAGTAAAACCATTCAACCGTGAGCCATAATCAACAACAGGTGCCTACTTACGTGCCCCGACATCGGCGTACGCGGTGTACAATATGTTTCTGACGTCGCCACAACCAAGCAGTAAGATGTCCGCAGACTGCTCCGGCGGCAGCTCGCTTGTCAGACACACGGCGGACGTATTGCCAATGGGATAAAAGAAGATAACCTTCGGCCAAATGACGAGATGAGCCATTGTTCAGGTCGAATCAAGGATGCCTTTTTTTATACGAAGAGGTGATCTTGAATTTGGAGAACGATAAGGAACGTCCAGTGTGCCGCAGCATTTATAAGTGCGCATATTAGGTTTGACCGTTTTGGGGTCCGAATTGTTGATCAGAGGTGATTGAATGGCCTTTTGGACCTGCACTGAACACGAGGCAACAAAAGTGCGTAACGCCGTCTTCAACTTGTCGTGTAATTGAATTCGAAATTTGAATCCGCGGTTGGCCAGAGAGATAAATGGAAAGTAAAAGTATGTGTGTGGATGTTGGTGCTGAGARAAAGTTCGACGCGTGTCAAAGCCCGCAGCCACCAATGTACCAAATGCGATGGAAAACTCGTGCTATTACAAGCGGCTTGGGTATAGTATGAGATGCGTAAACATGTAAGACCAGCGTGAGGAAGTGAAACGTGTGCTACTAGTAGATATCAAGCATACAAGTGGATAGGTGCGGTCCAAAAGTCTCTAGGCCACATAGGCAAAAGTGTCTTTTGACCCATCTACGCGCTCAATATATTCTTTCTCAAGAAGGGTTTCAATAGCCTGTTTAGAATATGTTAGCTCGGCAAGAACAGTATGAACAAGAACGTGCCTTCTTGATGTCAGGAATCTTTGGCGCRAACCGCTGAGAGATCTGGGAAATGACTTCCTGAATGAGTGCTTGATTCTTAAGCGTCTTTCGTGCTTTCATGATACTACGATAGAACGGGTCAGACTTATGTACTGCATCGAACGCCACATACACGCACCGGACAATGGTCGCCTGGATAACGTACTTCCGATCTTCATCGACGGCCTTCAACACATCAGATGACTCCGCTTTAACCTCAGCCTTGATGGGCAAGTTAAGGTTAACTCGGATTTTCTTAGACTTGAAGTCTAAACGTGATCGGTTAATCGCTGGACTAACCACGCGTTCGATAGAGCGTACGGGGGTTCAGGTCATACTGATCCTTCTCTTCATTGATCAAGACCTTTGCCTTAACGAGTAAACCGAGGACCTGTGAAAGAATATCATTTGAAATCGCCGTAGCCACTTGRATCTCATCGAGTGACAACGTGTCATGTCTATTATACTGCAGCAGCACCGCCATCTGGTAGGAACTCGTCATCAGAATATACTTCTGGTTCAAGTAGCTTGTGCGCAGCTCGTTCTTGGAGTAGTTCCATAACCAAGTGAGCTTGCGGCCAGAATGCTTCGTTTGGTAGTACTTTTGGAAGCGGTCATAGGTTGTTGCGATTTCGGTAGGAATGACAAAGTCATGTGTTGGTGGATTGAGGGGCCAAAAGTTGGTACCAAGAACCATGATGCCAAACGTGATATCCTGGTCATCCGGATGGTTTTGAAGCATGCGTTCCTTGAAAGAATCGGTAAGATCTTTGCTAAGGCTCATGTCTCACAGARTGTCAGTTGAGGTGAACGTGCCGGAAAGGGATACGCGTACCTGTGAACATGCGTTGTAGCTTGTTCGTGTATTCAAAGCCGCAAGCCTCCTTGAGCTTCGAAATCATACTTGCTTCCGCTTCGTCCGATGCAGATACACCGTGGATCAAACGCTTCGAAAGCTTCGTCGTATAGAATGTCTGGAAAACATCCTTGTCTTCAAGATACTTGAAGAGAATCATCTAAAATCGCTGTTCAGAATCGATCCAAACCAGGAAACAACGCTCTTACCACACGATTAAGTTCGCTCTCCAAATCGTCCTCCTCGGCGACCTTGCTACTCTTCCTCAACAACATATCAGCATGTTTCGCGATGAGCTCCGGTGACTTGGTGGATGATGTCCCCGTTGCTGCATTGCGGTTGACAAACTCCCTGCATGCCTTGTCCAAGCTCGCCGCAAAACCTGCTTCGCCTTTGAAACTCCTGTTTACGATTTCAGAATTCTTCCGGTGCACTTCAAGCAAGGCGTCAACATATGCTTTGGGATCAAGCGAGTCCGTGTTTCCATCTTCGCCGGTAAGCTTGGAAATAGCTGATAAGCCCGCTTGCTTTACGTGAGCCTCAAAACGCTTCCGCAAGGGTTCAAGACCTTCAGGAATGCGCGACAAAAGTGCATACATGCGCTGTAGGTCTTCGTCCTTGTCGTAATCTAACAGTGATTGGAAGTTTTCCCACATGAGTTCTGCGTGTTCCCTAATGAGAACATGTTCACACTTGGCAATAAGTTCTTTTCTCGTTTTTGTGTGTAGATAACGTTCTACACGGTCTTCCTCCTCTCGTAGCCTATCCTCGGCTTTTTTGAGATAATCGGAGACAGAGTTCTCCGCAAGGAAAGTCTCTGACTCCTTCTTGTAGTACTGCTCGGTTCCAACAATGAACGGCGTCTCAAAGTGCTCCTTGTAAATGTCGAGACATTCTTTGTTGGGATCCGTGGGATCGAGACCGAGAGACACGAGAGAGTCGACAACCTTTTTGACAAGACCTTGATCGATTATTTCGCCGTTGCGTTGTTGCATAATTAACCGAAGGACAGCGTTTATGAGTTTGGCATCGTCGTGTTGGACCAATGAGAAATATCCCTGCTTCCACTGTGCCAAGGCAAGCTAGAGCACACGATTAACCGTAGATCGGTGAAAGGCGCATAAGACTATACCGTGTAGACGGGATAGACAGTCTTCTTCCCCTCATCCCTTTCCCGCCTAACCCAATAACGGTTCAGATAGATGAACAGGCGGTTTAGATAGCTCGCGCCGGTCGTGTAGCGATCCCACTGTTCGGCATAATAGCGGAGRAGATCGACATCTTGAAGCGTTTCACTGGTCTATGAAAGGCTCGTGAGACAATCCAGACAGTATCTAGGGAAGTCTAACCTGTATCATCGGCTTAAAATGCTCCATAAAATACACGCTCAGTTTGTTGTACAGGTCGGACCCAACAAGATTCGCCCCTGCTAGCAGCATCATGCATATCAGCAGAGGGGTATGCCTATGAGTCACGAGAAGCGCGTACCTTTGTGTCCGTCGGGCTTGGTCTGCATCTTGGTGGAGGTACAGTAGTTATACACCGTCGTATACAAGTTCGTGTAAGCCGTGAACGATAGACCTTGCTCGAGTCTCAACATGATGTGCTCGACGCCATCGTACAAGTATTTCCATGTTTCATCAAGTTCTGCGCCTCTGTTTGGGATGGATGTTAAATATGAAGGTGAAGGAGACGGCGCCTTCGCAGCCATGATMTGGATGAAGTAAAAGGGGGATTCGGACAGTGCAGTTCTGAGGCCGCCGCGCCCACGCCGCACACGCCGCACTTGTCCGTGACTCAAGTCACTGCGCAATATACACAAACACAGACATACAAGCCTCAGATACAGATAGATTGAATAAATACAGCATAGAGTAAATGAAGGAGCGACGYGTGTTATAACAAGAACGAAATCATTAAGAATAGTGGAGTGTTCGGATGCACTTGTAGTCTAACTCTGGCCAGCAGATAACAGACTAAAATACAAATAAAAAAGGGCCCGACGGAAATAACATCCCGTATTCGGGGATAAGGCAAGCTCATCGTACCCTTTCAGCATCCACGCTGGTCTCTACAACTTCGGCGAGAGCCTTTGCTCTTGCCCTTGTTCTGGCGCCAGGCACCTGCGACTGTGGCGGTGCCTCCGGCTGTGGCTGTGCTCGGGGGCAAGGATCATCCTCCTTGTCCGTATCCACAACTGTTTTCTGCGACGGTGACATTTGAGGGAGTGACCGTTTCGGCGCGTCGACGTACGCCAGGCGTGACATCATCCGTGTCCCGCCTGGACCTGACTTCGCAGGTGAGCGGGAGCCAATGCTGCTGGTAGGTTGGTCCCCCTTGAGCGAGGTATTGCTGCGCCTCGATTTGAGAGATTGAGAGTCTGCATTGGCGAGTGTTAATGAGGAGTCGATGGTAGACACAGGTTTCTCAGACGAGAATATGCGTTTCTCGGATCCGGGCGTTACGCGATGCTTGGTGGATGGGGGCAACGATGATGATGAATCATTCCCGTCTGTCGTCGATGTTCTTGGTTTCTTCATTCGTCTTGGTTTAGGTGCAGGTGATGGAACATCTATGTCCATCTTCTGATCTTCCTTGACTTCATCTTTGGTTTCAGTGGGAACGGCATCCCCTCTGCTCTTCCTGCGGGAAGCGGAGCTCTTCGTCCGTCTTCGCTTTCTGACGCTTTTCTCATTTTCTGCATCAGTCTGCGACATTGGCTCAACGTCCGTCCATTCATCTGTCCGGACCCGCTTTCTCGGGGCGCGTGTCCGTGACACAGATGAGGGGGCGGGCGATAACAGGGTCCCAGGACACCGGAGACGCGAGCATGGTGTTAATTTGTCATCGTTAGGCGTGGAATCCGCACGGAATCTGGCTCGCTTAATGTCGGTCTGATGTGGGCCCCGGTTAGGAACGTGTTTCCAAGCAGTCAACAAACACGCGACATACCGTGTGTTTTCCCTCGTAACACCACCCATCGGGTGGCCCCATGTCACCGTCGCCTTCGACGGTACGACCGCAGCATCCCCAGAGCGTTTCGTATTCAGAAGCAAGGCCCAGGTCTTTTGCCTTACTCAATGATATCCGCTCCACCTCGGCGCTATCGTCGTCATGATGGACGAGACAGCTTCTATCCGTGTTTTCAACTTCAAAGTAAGACTTGTGACACCGCACACAATGGAGCTTGGGCGGAGGCGCAAGGGTCGAGAAGAACGACGTCACTTTCGTAAGGGTGGTTGGTGATAGCGGCGCCGGGATGTCAGGCTCTAGCCGGTCTAAGCTGTACGCGTGAAAGACTTGAGGTGGCACTGAGCGGATCAAAGAGTACAAAGCGGATGAATCGGACACCAAAGAGGGCGACGGGGAAGGTGGAGGTAGGTCTTGAGTGACGTCCATTAAGGAGGTTGTGTCCTGGCCATTGTCTGGCTCCGGCTCTGCCTGTTCGAGCGACTGGCGTGGCTTTCGTGAAAAGAGACCAAAGAGCATGCTCATGGCGGAGATGGTGGAAGAAAGAAACAAAGAATGAGTTCCGAGTTGCACGCGACATTGGCTGTGGCACGCGTTGTCATCACGTGCCAAAACTCCACAACCCTGGAGATAGATAAGATAAGATTGAGCAAACTCTAAAGAAGATTGACTCATTATCCGCAGCCGGGTGAACTTTTGAGTTACCTTACTCGACAAAGCTTCGAGATGCGGCGATAGCCGACGAGGTTGTGTATAAGAGTGCGAGACAGGGTAGTGGGTTACTGCGGTTGTAGTGTTGCTGCAGATACGATGACTGCTGCTGCACCACAGACCACATCTAGCACGGACGGAGACTTCGTTCGCTTTCCACCTTTTCCTCCCGTTCCCAAGGGGGTCAAGATCACGCCATTCAAGKACTACAAAGAGACGGGAATAAAATTATCTTGCCCCAACAATGACGGTATCGAGGTCGATGGACTAGACATCCCCACCGTCGAAATCCAGCACAAACACGCGACAGATAATTGTAAAACAGATGCGTTTAGGGAGAAGGAAGGCCAGCCCGGAGTTATCATGCCCAAGAAACGCAAACTCAAGGCGAAAGTATTGATCAACGCAGCTGCTAGGAAATGGTGGGAAATCTGGCAAGATGAAGAAGGAGGAAAGTTCACGGGGAAATATAATCCGTGTGTCTTCTCTATCTGATGGGTTACGATTGGCCTCCCTGACAATGACACAGGAAGACTCCGGCGATCGATAGGTTATCCCAAGCTGCTGCGGATTTCCGTACATCAAGGGCGTGGCCGAAACCCGAGCCGCGTCAATTGGGCGTTGATAAGCTTTGGGATCAAGTTCGGATCTGCCTTTTTTATTAATYGAACTGGTTATCTGACATCATATCCAGTTCAGCGTCTTTATCGGCTTGCAAGCTATTATCCCCGCGTGGATCCGTGCAGAAAGAGTGAAAGCTGAACAGGCATCAAAAGCCGTCCGAGATGCTATCGAAAAAGCCGGCGAACCTCCCAATCTTCCAGAGGAATCAGATGATGAATTTTCGGACGACGACGCTCCCATCGTTAAATTAAAACAAGATCCCAACGAAAGCGTCCCTTCAGATGTTATTCAGGAACACTCGCGCGAAGACGAGGATGCAAAAGCTATTGAGGAGGAAGAGTCAGCGGCTATTGAGGAAGAGAAAATACGCAAGGATGACCGGATTTTAGCTTTCTTGGCCGATCCGGAAACCGCCGTCAAGATGTTTTTGTCTAGCTATATGCGCAAGGAAGGTTTAATATGGTATACACTTGCATCTATTGTTCTCAATGCATGAACCTAAGACGAGTTTTACTTCAGGTCCGATCCGAACCTGTTTAATGCTCCCCGTGTACTATTCTTTTTCTTCCGCTTCGTGCTTCGGAATAAACTGTTACAAGAACACGAGGATGGCCTAAAAAAAGCACTTTCCGTCATCGAACGTGCTCAGAAAGAGCTCCCAGACAGTTGTGTTATCGCCAAGATAATCCCATGCGAAGTKGGACTTGCACTACGCGATCAGTTTGGATCAAAAGCAGAAACTTTCCAGTACAAAATTTTGGATGGCCAGGATACCAACGTGGCAGGTGGAAACGCCCAGGCTGGTGACGTAAATATGAAAGATGTCCCCCTCGAGGAATCTACCGTGGAATACGTTGGTGGCGGAGAATACATTGACGTTACCCTACCCGTCGACGCGGGCATTGTCGGGGTCAAAGGCGTCGTTGAAAACAATGAGGACGACGACAGGGTGAGGAAGAAAGCTAAGTTGGATAATGGTACACAAGAACAAGAAGCCGCSATGGACGTCGATAAAGAGGCAAGGAAGAACGCTAAGTCGGATGATAGTGTACCAGAACAAGAAGCTGTTATGGACGTCGATGAAGACGCCGCGGCAGGCTGGGGTACATGGGATGCCCAAACGTGGGGCGAGGACATTGAAGCCACGAAGGTTGACTGGAGCATGCCGGTCTACTCTCTATCCAAGTTTCTTGGTATAGATGCCCTTCCAGTTACGCATACAACTGGAGTGGTAGAAGAAAACGTGAGAAAAATCATCAGCGTCCATGCGCCCGAGGCGAAGCCAGATATCRCCGGCACCCTGGAAAGTCAATTGGAAAGCAAGCTTGGGAGGGTCGTCTTAGCGCCGTGGAATGAATGGGACATACCGATCGAGGGAGAAGGGCTCGACGAAATAAGGAGGGTATACACCGAGATTTACAGGGGAAARAGGGTCAATAAAGGTATCCGAAAATTTGATTCAAAGGAAGGACGGGAAGAAAACGAGAAGAGCGAGGATAAACCGAAGCGTAAACCAGAGGAATATTATGACGAAGACGCGCAAGATAACACGGAGTCTACCGAAGCGAAGATAATTTGGGAGAACTCGAGAGGATGGGTCGTTGATCCCTCGTCTGGTGACATTATCCTCTCTAACCGTACGCGAGAGAAGCCAGATGCAAAGGCATTACCCAAGGGGAGAAAAGCGCACAATCCTCACGAGGACACGATTACAGTGGTCGTCGATCCTGCTGTAGTCGATAAATTGAAGGACGTCGTCGGCATGGGTCTYGGAGGAACGTTTGTTCAGTTGGTCAGGGAAGAGGAATTGGCATCGGGCAGAGAGAGCACTGCAAAGGGTTTCTGGTATATGGAAGATCTGAAGATTGTGATACCTAGCTTTTATACCTCTTAGGCACGCGACATGTTGTAAAGTTCCGATGGAAATCCGCCGGCCTTGAGCTACGGAATTAAGAGGGGCATTATCTCCGTTAGTATATCGGTTAGTACACGCGCCTGTCAGTTGCCTGAGCGCGCGAAAGCGGGGTTCGACTCCCCGACGGAGAGTTTATTTATATTTTGGTTCCGCCACTTTGCTGCACACGACCATCTTGAGCATCATGAACATCATGATAGTTCCTTTACCTGTTTCATGCCGTCAAACCCGGTGTAAAGGCGCGACGGCTCACAGCGGCCCAGAGCGGCTCTCCATTACCCCCACGGCACGTCACCTGAGACGCCCCATCGTGCCTCGCCATGTACAACAACGGCTCTGTTCCGCAAGTTGCCTGCGTGAAGGGCAATCTTATATCATTTTCCCGCAAAAATCTGTTTCAGCCACCGTTTCATCAGGCACGACTGGTCGCAGACGGGAGCTGCAGGTAGGGGCTGGTCCTTTTGTGTCTCCACCGTTTTTGCGCAGGCATTTCGAGCATTCCACTCGATGTGCCTCCCGTTCTATGCCCTCGTCATACAAGTTCTGTAAAGCTTCCATCACGACCTAGCCGTTCCTCAATCATTCTTTGATTGACCAGGCCGGCTCTACTACTAATCTCCTTTTACATCATGGTTCCGATCTGCCACCAGTACGCATTGACAGGGAGATGCTTCAGAGGCGCAAAATGCCCATCTCTTCACCAAGCTCTCGAGGTACTTACGTTGACTGTTTTCCTCGAATGCTCTCACACGATACAACGCAGAGTCCAACATTGTCCCAAGTTTTTCCGGTTTTCCCCTTTCACATTTCCTCAAGACTTTCACGTAACATGACGCGTTTACTTGTCAATTCGTCCCTTAGGGCTCCTCATACACCGAAAGCAAAAGGGAGACCAATTTTGACGTCTCCCGATGGTTCATCCAGCGACAGTAATAACGCTTCAACAATTGGCAGCGGATCTTCCGYTACAAATAGTCAGTTGTCTGCAGAGAGTAAGCTGCGCCTCGAGCTAGAGATAGTGCAACTCGAGCTGGAGATTGAAAAATCGAGAAACGCGTGGCTGCGAGCGGAGCTAGAAACAGCATACCAGACGCAAACCAAAGAACATCCAGACACGACTTTCCGTGTTGATATCCGTGTCGAAACTGGTGGAGCGAAGGACACTCGGACTCCCCGAGATGCGATAAAAAAGCTTAACCACATAATCGAGGTTCAGAAGGAACGGATGATCGATCAGACCATTCAGAAAAAAATAGAAGCAGAGCAAAGAACAGAGGTAGTAGTCAGGCCGGAACGTAGAGCAGCGGCACGAGAGGCGGAAGCAGCTAAACAAGCAGCAACGAAGACCGAACGGGATTTGAAGCGTGCAGAGCGAGTGTCTCCGGAGGACGAATTGGACGCAGCGGAAGATATTCCCGAAGCAAAGAATGATCATGCGCGCCTGCGCAGGCATTTAAACCGTTCATTCCACATATGGAGATCCAGGGAGTCGACATGTACTACAGCCTTTCCGGAACTTCACATGACGTCGGCGCTCAGRGATCACTATGTCAATATACAACAACTGTTACGGGACTCCACGTTGGTCACATTTGGCGCAGGCTTAGACGTCGTGTCTGTCCTGGGTGGCTTCGATAACGGCTTCATCGCTATCCATGGTTTACCYCTCGATGTGCGGACGGACGAAATCGAAGCCCTGTTCTTTGACTCTGTGACCAAATTTTGTATCAAAGATACTCGCCAGCACGGTGATGGCACGATCAGTGTCACCGCYATTGTCGATGGAACACAGAAACAGAGCTTGGTGCAAAAGCTAAATGGGAAAGCTATCCGAGATAGAGTCATCAACGCAAACGTCATAGACGTTGCAAGACGTCCTTCGACGCCCCATTACACCCTCAGCCTTACGTGGGACTTCCTCGCTCCTAGATCCATCCGGTCCACGGTTTCCGAGTTCTATTTGCAGGAATTCTACGTTTGCCTTCGAAGGGAGCTGGAGTCAAGCACCGGCCTGTCGTCCTACTCGTTCGCAACTCCAAATCCGAAGGGTGCTCGCAATACAGCCACGGCGTGCTTCCGTACATGGGCGTCAGCCAAGAAGGTGCATGATAAGCTTGCGGGCAGGAGGCTCAAACCACATTTCCCAATCATTGGGTGTTCCTTGCGACCCGATGAGCCGAGAACAAAATACGCCCTTTGCGTACCTCTCCAATTGCGCAATATCCATGGACTCGGAAGCGCCGTGAAACATGGACTGTGTAATGATGTCTTAGAGGGCGATGGCATGACCACTTCCGTTCAGTTCCTTAGCTCTGGGTGGTTCGATGGTTGGACTTGGTCATCAGATCCGAAAACTGTGGAATTCTTCGAGTACGACCTCATTCGGAGGGACTTGGGGATATCAATGATCAAGCGCGATTGGCTGACAAAAACCCTTACCCTCTACATTACGACTCAAGGCGCCGTGCAGTTGATTTCGAACGAGATAGAACGGTTTGCAAGCTGCTCCGACTTGATACAGTACGCTACGCCGATTCAAGGGCGGGTAACCCAACTGTTCCACGAAAGTGCCCAGTTCGCAGAGCTGAAGGAACAACTAGACAAAGATGCCGTTTGGCTCGATGTAGATTCCTCTGTTTGCTTGCTCAAATTCCAGGGGAGACCAGGGCCATATAGTGCCATAGAGCGCTTCATGGAAGGTCTGGAAAATAGTGATGGCCACAAGCAGAGCAAGAGGAAATGTCGTATGTGCCGCTACGAGGTCAACCAGTACATCAAATTACCATGCGGACACAATTACTGCGCCGGATGCTTGAAGCTCTATATCTTGTCAGCACAATCGCAGAATCATTACCCATTGACTTGTCCTGGAAAGGACTACCGATGTCAAGAGTTGATTACCATTCCGATAATCCAAAGCCTGCTCTCTCCAACCGAATTCCAGGATTTGTTGGAGAAAGCAGCCGAGTTGCATATCGTGCGACATCGGAATCAATTCAAGTACTGCATCACGGCGAATTGTACGCAGATATATCGTGCTCACGACGTCCCGAGGGTTCTTACTTGTCCATCATGCTTAATTTCATTCTGTTCTGCCTGCCGCTTGAAACCTCATGGCAAAAAGCGTTGTGGTCTCCTGATTTTGGACGACAAGGGTTGATGTATAGTTGTGGCATAGAGGTTGGTGTACGCAGAGGAGTGACAGACTTCACCTGATATTGTAGCCTACGGATGACTATAATTGTTTTTGTCACTTTACCTGACCTATATAATATGAATGTCATCGAGTATGCGGTTCTTATATGTCATACAAACACGGAGTCGCGAAATATGATGCACGGCCAATCTAACTGCAGAGAACTGTACAAGATGTACCGCGGGCATTGTTGGGCCACTGCACCGTAAAGAAAGATCATTTGGACAATGTTTTCTGCCACTTTACTCAGCGGCGAGGAAAAACACTAAGACCCTTTTGATTTGTAAATGTGCTGCTTTCCAACCAAGCCATATTCGTATTGATTGCCGTTCGATGTGGTCACCAGATATTTGGTTCGCGGAATKGGAATCTGGGATCTGAAGTAAATACATGCCATGCAATGGCGGTTTCCGGGAAATTCTCACAGCGCCGATGCCTATGGAAGAGTAGTCGGGCTGCAACGGTCACGTTGAGARTGCAGCGAAATTCACGGGTCAAACAGCGAGACGCGCTCGAGCGCTTAGCAAGTTATATAAAAAGCAGAAGTGTGCCATGCGTATGTAAATAAACGAGAATAAAGCTTGAAGCTTGATCAACGATCGTAACGATCCCCTAAACATCACGTCATATAATTGCGAAGGGGTCGGTAACGTCGGCAAAGAGCGAGATAGGTTTAGGCCAGAAGATAGGTGTATTCTGGACAAGTTAAAGTCGAATCCAAAATTGAAGATATAGGCACAAATGGAGATAGAGCGACAAGATTGTTGTAAGGAGATCGTCAGGTAAATGGCGCAGGACAGCGCAGGACGCAATATTGCCACGAGGCCAACGCCAATTCGGCATATCACTCTCTGAAATTTTATCAGCCTCGCTTTGAAAAGATCGTGTACAAATGTGTAGTTGGGTTGGGTCACGGAAGCCGTTGGTGGCGGGACACGTTGAGAAATCGCGTGGGTTCTGTCATCGATTCATCCATGGATTGCATTGGTTTGCCGTGGAGTTTCAATCAAACGTGTAATGGAGGTGGCTGCGACAAGGAATATCACGAGGCGACCAGACAGGTTTAATTATTGGGCAGCCCCTGACGCGGTCAGAGGTGCTCGGAGTTTCCCATATCCCGGGCTCTTCGGTCTGCATCGCTCGCAAGACATCTCGCATGAGGGAATGATGTGTGCATGAGGCATCGAGGAAAGCCTAGGAAGGCTTAAATGACGTTATGGAACAAGACCAGGAATGCGACTAGCGTACCAGTATCGCCACGTGTTCGTACCTTTGTGGCGCTGCACCTAAAACGTCTAATATTGCTACTGATCACTCGATGATAGCTGCGATCCCGTCAAACGTCCGATTTTCTACTCCAACAATCAAGCCTAGCGATTGAATCGGTCGATCAGTAATTATACAGTCATATTCTACAACAAAAAAAGCTCAAAATTACGTCTTTCGAGGTTTCTTTCTTACTTCATCATCTTTGCACGCATGCAACATGATCTTATTTTGCATGTCTGATGTCCTTCCCGAGTGGCCTTTGTGCCAGTCGTATGATTTAGTATATGCAAATATAGTCCCATTGCGGTTAAAGGAGCCGGTTGTGATAGGGCCAGGGGCTGGGTCAAAGGCTAACCCTGTAATCAGTTATCTCTATGGTTCGTATTTTCGAATCCACTAACACTTTAGACGGACACGTGAATCCTTATCCCAGAAATGAACGGTGCCATCGGAGCCTTTGTAACACGTAAGGGGGGATTCAACGTGTTTTGAACGCACAAACCGCAGGTGGCGAAGGTTCCATGAATTGGATGGAAAGCGATATCGTTCACCGCAAATATGAGGGCTTGATCTTTAGAGTTTGGGGTGGTATCTCGACGGTGACACCTAAAGGAGTAGTTGTTCCTGAGATGACGGGTCACCTCTTCCAGAAATATTCCAAGAATAGTTAATGAATTCACATGCTATTTTGATCATCGGCAAACCTGAAAGACGGAGCAGAGAGTCAGTGGCGAGTATCGTAGACGAAACCTACTCACTGGATAGCGACCCTTCCTTCGACACTGCCTATCGCGAAACCACTCTTTTCGGAAGCGGTGAAGCATGTGACGACTCGAGTTTGCCATTTGAGTGGTGAGTGTAGTGTCTATTTGAAATGTTATCTGTCAACCGTCTGGCATCCCGAACCGGATGTGTTATACCTTGAAGGCAGCGCCAGGGTTGGTTAAGTTGAAGATTTGAACATGACGTTCGGCAGTGCCAACAACCATGAGCGGATATTGTACGTCGAGAGTATAACACCTCTCAGGCAGTTGCACGGTCGCGACTGGCGTAGACGAACGGACATCCCAGTACTACGGAACGTAAGACCTATGCAGAGGAGAGTTCATCACAAACCTTGATAGTCTTGTCCCAGCTGCCCGTTACCAAAATTCCACCTTGAGGAGCATCGATCCACTTGACAGCCTTGATTGGTGCGCTATGTTGAGCTACTTGAACAGATTGACCGGTGACAAGATCAAACATGCGGCCTGCATTATCTGTACCCGCGGAAAGCACTTTATTTCCTTCCTACAGTACAGTGAGAACGGGTTCCGGGCTCCACTTGGGAAAATGACAAGTACTTTGTTCCAACAAACTCCCAAGACTGGTCCATCGTGTTGCATCACGGCTTTGCCCTGTGTTTGACCATTAGCACCGACTTCATAAACCCGAACCTAAGTCAACGGCTGAACTGCTATACCCGAGATTCCAAGCTTGTATACATACGCTATTGTCCCAACTTCCGACGGCAAGGTAGTCGGCTTGACTAGAGAATGCTAGACATGAGATAGAATCGCCCGGAGGTTGAGGTACTTCAATGTCCTTGTCCACTGAGGTTGAAATTGCACTGGGGTGCAGACGACTTGTGGGGGTGCCGAAGAGAGCCATGAGTCAAACATAGAGTTTCACACAAACAATTGGGGATAGCATCGACATTCAATGGTGTCAACGCGCCCGGGACCGCAATAATGACTCGGAAAGAAGAGCTGAAAGGTTAAGCAATGGCTTCTGCACACCAGAACCTCCATGCTGCGGATCTATTCTTGACCTGACAATGACTCGTTCCCTCGGAACGTAATTTTCTACGTGACTTTCAAATGTCTCTTAMCTCATGATGAGATGCAGTCCTAACCTACGGAGCAGCAACTTATCGTTCAAAACGGAAGTAGGGAGATGAAAATGCGGAAGCGACTAACACCGTGCTGCCAGAGCCCGAAGGGTACTAAACCGAAGAAATAAATAATATATAAAGCTGATTGATGGTCGTTATGTTGCTTATATCGGGCCGACGACAACCACATTCACTGAACAGCTAGCTCTTTATTTCAATTGAGTACTCATCAATACTGGCCTGGCAGTAATGTGCCTTACTTCGTATGATTGGAACCTTTAGCTAAGTCACATGCAGATTGAAATAAGTAATGGGCATTCCGATGACGGAAAATTTCTTGTCATTCGACTCTCGGATCAGTAGCAAAGTCGGAAGATTTGCCTCGAGTCGCCAGTCATTGTTTGATTCTGACGACTTTGCCAAACAGCTACACCGCAGCCAGTGCGGCGGAGCGCTGTGACTCGCCCGGGATTCCTCGCATTTCAAGTATGAGAGCATGAATAGCTTGCCAGACCGTCATTCAACTTTGAAAGCCGGTCTTGTATTGTCACAGAACAAGGTGCGCAGTCTCTGAAACAAAGCAAGTTTTCCTTCTTTGATGAGGAGCACGTTATAAAGCTCCGCACCTTTGAATCTCCGTATTCCTCTTGGTTCGCTATGGGCGAGTCTCACAATTCCGTCTTTCGAGGTCATAGTCAGCTACAGGAGGCATCGAAGTACGATGCTTCGACATCTCCGCCACTGCAAGCTCAAGAGCGCCGCCAGGAGTCAGTGAATCAGGCGAAGTCCCGTAATCTTGTTAGTCATTCCCTCTTCAGTAACTCTGGATAAATCTCATCGTCCTCTTTCAGCACGGCTCTTCAGGACAGGCCCGCCCAGAATTCAAACCCACTCATTCAGAAACCAAGACCCATAGAGTGCCAACCGGCTTACACGAGCTTGATACGGAATGGCTGAAGATTGCCGAAGAAGACTCGGGTGTGACGATCCAACGCGTAGGACTTGGTTCGTCGTTCGTCGGTCTTGGAGCTGGTCTCGATGTTCGGTCCCTCAAATGCGGGTTTGATACTTGCCTCATTGAGATGAAGAATCTTCCTCTCGACGTGTCGCCTACGGAGATCTACTCATTACTCTCGGCTCACGGCATTCGCTCGCGATCATTTCGCATACTCGGTACGCAACAATATGGTGACAGGACAGTCAGGGTTTCGATCCTTGCAGAGAAGGACGCCGCAAAGAGATTAGCGAACAACCTTCACGGCGCTCAATTCAGAGGCAGAATTATCGATTTCAACGTCACCGGCTATAATTCACTTTCTGCAATCCAATCGGTTATGCCCACCATTCTCACGTTAAGCTGGGAATTTCCAGAACCGATACCAATGATCGCCGTACTGTCTTACCATGACCCCTCCGTGGCGCATGCCTTCGTCGAGCAACTCAATAGGGAGGGGCTTGAAGGCCATCCGCTTCGGGCGTATGTCGTATCGTCGGTTCCTGGTGCGTCTGGCACCATAGTCAAGACAACCAAGCTACCCGACGGAATGGAYAGGCAAATATTCCGGTTCTATTCTCTTTCTAGAGCACAAGCTATCCTCTTCCAGCCCGAGGATTACAAGCAGGATATAATCGCTAGCGTAAAGCAACGWTTAGGTCTAGGGGAAACGGCTCAGATGTTTGATCGCACTGCCTCCTGTGCAGGGAAGGCTTTTGGCGTTCTTAATGTCTCTTTGGACTCGTGGCACTCCGTCAGGCAGGCTTCCGAGCTTCTTTCMGGACGGAGGCTAAAGCCTGAGCAACCTATTCTACGTTGCTACTTGCCATTCAAGAAGCCTATTCGTCATGCGGTGTATATTCCTCTAGAACAATTTTGTACGCATTATTGGAATTCTATTCCTGAGCAACATCGTAGCGAATTGTCTATATCGTCCATGCATTCCAATTATGGTTGTATCCCACTAGGCGACGGTAGCGCAATGAATGTTCGARTAGACAGCCTGGACTTGAACAAGGATCCAAGCTATTCGTACTGGCGTTGGGCATGCTCTGCRGCGCCTATGCTCAATCAGATTCAAGTCCACCTTGACGTATCACTTATCGAATTATCGTGGGCAACCCGTACACTTAAACTCTTTGCAGAAGATGAAGAAACATTGGATCTGGCGGTAAAGCAGATCAAGTTAGACATTACAAAATCGGCTCTCGTCCAGCGTATCATCACAACTGACCGTCGCTTGATGCGGTCTTTGCAAGCGAGCGGAGTATTGGCAATGCTGAAGCAAAGGTTCGAAGTGGCGGGACAAGTGTTACTTGACACATCGTCGTCTCGCTACATACTCAAGCACCACGAATCATCTTCCCCTGATGTTCATGCACTTCTCGCAACTCAAAAAGTGCAGATAGAGGGTTATCAACGATCTCTACGTCCAGATGATGAAAGTGAAGTTTCCTGTCCGATATGCCTAGACGATTTCTCGGACGGCGATACGCATGTGCAAAAATTGGTTTGCGGACATGTCTATTGCACAGAATGTTTACGCCAGTTCCTCGTCACCGCTCCGGAGCGTAACAAATTCCCGCTGATTTGCATTGGGGATGAAGACCGATGCCGGACGTCCATACCGATTCCCATTACCCAATCATTGCTTTCCCCTCTTGAATTCGACAGTCTCGTCGACAAGGTCCTGAATGCATACATTGGAAAACACGCCGAACAATACAAGTATTGCCCCACCCCGACCTGCTCGCAGCTCTACCGTGCAACAAAGGATCCGAGCATTTCTACTTGTCCTTCGTGCGCGCTTAGTCTATGTACGGCCTGTCACTATCCAGAGCATTCCGGCTTGACATGCGACGAGCGTCGCGCACAGAATCCGGCAGAGCACGATGTGCTCAATGGGCTATGGGCATCGTCCCACAATGCAAAGAAGTGCCCCGTATGTCAGGTATGGATTCAGAAGACAGATGGATGCAACCACGTGAAGTGTCGGTGCGGTGCCCACATATGTTGGTTATGCGAGCGGTCGTTTGGTAATGGGAATGAGACGTATAGACATTTGAGGAGCGAACATGGGGTGTGGGGGCTGTATTTCGACCCAAATGGCAATGGGAACGTCGCCGGGGCTGTAGTACAGGGAGGTGGTCAACAACGAGGAGGCGATGCGTTTTTTGGTGCTCCCCCTGGTCCAGGAGAAATTCTTATCGGGCCTGGAGGTGAAGTGGCTGTTGGACCAGGTGCTAATGCGGCGTGGTTTGCGAGACGTGCTGCGCAGGGTGCACATTTGGCAAATCTAGCGAACTTGGTGGCCAATCCTGATCGCCGTCGTCGAGACGCTGCTGATCAACGTCCTGCGCCTGCACCTTTTCCAGTTCATCCTCAGAATCCTTTCCTACGTCCACCTGATCAGGCACCTGGGCACGCAATACCTCTTCCTGCTGCTCATCATCCTGGACCTGCGTTGGCTCCTCTCCAACAGCCCGGATTRGGACAAGCAAGGAGAGAGCAAGCACCTATCCCAGAGCGAATTAACCCAATTTTCGTTGTACGCCGCTGAACGTTGCACACATACATGTCTATTCACAACATTTCTTAACGACATAGCATGTCTTGTAGGACCGTAGAACTCTTCCCATGATGTAGTCTGTAACATTTGTATTCCGTTCGATGGTCACATGTAACAACAATATAAACTACTTGTACACAAGAAAGTAAGGAACATCAGGCAGGGCATGGCAGGTGAAAGAGAAGATGTTGGCACATCAGGAAAACAGTGTTTTCCTTTTCCTGACTTGAGAGAACTTAAGGTACTTATACAACTAGAAATTTCAAATAAGTAGACTGTCCTGACTATCTGACTGTTGAGTGACACAGTCATAACTTTTAACATTTGCACTCCATTYAGATGAGTTTCAAATGGTATGCTTAGCACATGTAACAGCAACATGAAATAATTGTACATGACAAGAAATTATGGTAAGGAGGACTATTTKGGCATACAGGGCATAGCATAGGAAAGACAGATAGTGGCATAGAGCAGGAAAAATTAGATTGGCAAAAACTGACACTTCCTGTTATGATATTAGGCCCAGTAAACATGAGCATGAAAAAATATTGTGTGAGATATCAATAACATACCATCAGGTGTGCATCATAACTTGATCATACAGAAATGCCAACAAATCTTCATCATTAGATGGTATGGTCTCAGAGGTAGTCTGAGCCTTYAGTTTGTTGACATAATCTTGTCTCTTAAACTCTTCCAAAGCATCAGTCATTGATTCATTATATGTCTTCATAATGAAAAATGATAATTTTGCAATGATATTGATTGCTTTGCAATGTCAGTCTTGAATATTTTAATGAAGTAGACTGCACTACCAACTAAGGTTTGAAGTGATGTAGGCTTCTGATAGTATTGTCAAATGTGAATTTTAGGAGCAAGGACATCTCATACATGTGCTGAATATTTAGCTGATTCATCTCCAAACAAGGATACAAGTTCCTCCTAATTAATTATGACAGGTAAAAGTGAGCTTTGGAATTCTACTCAGCAATGTACATACTTGCTGGGTTTCAAATGCATAGATTTGTAAGTTAATATTCTCTGCACTGGTGCTTGCTCACCTAGAAAGGTCAGAAGGTGAGGCAAAAACTGTTGAAAATAAAACAACAAATGGATTGGCATACAATCTGTACAATAGTATTATTAGGAGGAAAAAATAGAATTGAAATATTACTTACTGCCTGTTAGACNGTTATTATTATGAAGTTGGATTCAGAAGAAATGCACATACTGCCTATTCATCACACACAGTGTGCCAGTGAGCCAGTGTGGAAGAATGTAGTCACACTCACTCTCTATTTGTGATAAGGTTGAATTTCAGATAGTGCTGCCTTAGAGAATGTGGCCAGCATTGCTCACTGTCTATTGGTTATATCATACAATAAATTGTCTTTCAGAGAAAGAGTTTTCAACACACTTTCTTTTGTTTGAGAATCTGTGATGAGTGCTTAGCTAACAGAGATGCAGCTGCACTCACTTTCTGTTGGACATAAGACAAAACTGCTCAGACAAAAAAATCCAGTGACTCACTTCCTGTTCATGTGATGAAATGTGATGAGATTCTGCAGCAAGAGGCATGCAAATACTCACAGCCTGTTGGTTGTACATTGAGGACATAGCTTCCAAGACAAAAAAAACCTGGTGTCACTCACTACCTGTTTGGCCAGAGAACAAATGTGATAAGACTGCTTTGAAGATAAGACTAGTTCACTCACATACTGTTTGTCATGGTATGAGACATGGTATGAAATGACCCCTGCAGCTACTCACTGACTGTTGATCATGGGATCAGGTGTGACAAGAATATAATAGTACAGCATTTCTCACTCTCTGTTAACCATAGAATGAGATATGATAGATTAGAGCAGGAAGAGTGCAGCAACCCACTGGCTGTGATGAAATGAGATAAGATGGAATTTTAGGGGAAAATCTTACATGCTATTGGTCATAAAAGGAGATGCAACAAGATCACATGACAGAAAAAAGGCTGTTGCTTACAGTACTCTTATCATGGTATGAGATGTGATGGGACTTCAAAACAATTTGCATTACTCACTGTTCCCTATTTATCATAGCATAAGATGTAGTGAGCATAACAAGACATCACTTACAAATTCCTGTTGAGCACAAGAGAAATGTGAGGAGGCTGCTTGAAAGAGAAACYTGCAAAGTTACTCACCTCCTGTTGTTCAAGGATTAAGATAGAAGGCAAAGGAACATGCAAACTTGTCACTCACACTCTGTTCATCAAAGGATGGAATACTATAATGAAACCTAGGCCCCCCAGTAACAAAAGCAGTGTTGCTTACAAACTGTTGGCCATGGTGTGAGATTACCTAAAAAGGTAAAGTGCAATGTCACTCACAAACTGGTGGTCAATGGATAGGAGATTGTTGTGTGGCAAAACAGTGTAGGGCAACTGACAAACTGAAGATTGGGTATAATGAGGCTGCATTGCAGACAGTGATCACAATGTCACTTACTCCCTGTTACTTGATATCAGACTATACTGCAGAAAAAAGGGCAGTGCCACTGACATTCTGTTGCATGAAGAATGAAATGAGTTGAGAGTGGATGAAAGAACACCATGCAGTGTTGCTCACATTCTTTTCATGCAATGATTAATTTGTGCTATCATAAAAATGCTTATGTTGCTCACATCCTGTTGGTAATGAGATGGGATTACCAAAAGAATTGTGGTAACACTTACTCTCTATTGTTATGTGATGAAATATTGTGAGATATAAAGATGTAACATCACTGACTCTCTGTTGGTAATGGGGCCAGGGGATGACATAAATGTGCTATACAAGGAAGTGCAGTCACCCACTCTCTGTTAGACATYGTGGGATTAAATAACTGCTTGGCAGGCAAGTACTGTGAGTCTGTGACACTCACTATCTGTCAATTGGCRTGACAACTGATAAAACTGTCAGGTAGAAGAGATTGAATGCCACTCACAGTCTGTCAGATGTGGTRAGACCTCTTGGAAGAGAAAGATCCAGTGTTTCTTACCCTCTGTTGCTCATGTGATGAGACTGGATAGTAATATGCATAATGTGTCACTCACTCTCTGTTCAYGTGGTGAGTTCTAATGAGAAGCATAAAAAGGTGCTGTGTCACTTACTTCCTGTTTCTCATGATATGACTTGTAAAACAYCTTGAAGGTTGTCACTTACCCACTAATTTATATGTAGCATGAGGTCTGAACAGAATCTTTTTATCACTCACAATTATTTCTTCCTCAAGTTCTGGCTGTGAATTCAAGCATGACTTCAATGCAGTGAAATAAAAGTGATGTCACCTACTACACGCTTCTCATGATTTCAATGAATGCTTCATAAAAAGACAACACAATACTTACATTCTGTTATAGATTGTAGAATGTATCATTGAGGTTGATTTATCATTTAGGGAAAGTTAACCTTTCTGTCAACCTGTTTCCAGTTAAACTTTTTCCACATCTGCATCAAWATATTTTAAGAATGCACCCAGAAGTGTGGAAACTTGCTGGTAACCATGAAAATAACATTATCCAATGATGGTTCACTTTCATTCAAGACATGTCTGGAGACTATTAAAGCTTGAATTGGCATTTAAATGGAAACATACTGAAGAGCAGCTTTAACACATAGATCAAGGTTGTTCTTTTGTGTTGAGACAAAGAGCTGGTGTAGGCTGGTATCATCAATTGCATCAGCAGTCTTTTGTGTTAATTCAGGACAGTTCTTCTCTGGCAGGTCCATATCTATGACAAAAATGTTATTCCTGTTTTTAGCTGAGACATACTCACTATTCTCACCTTCCAATTTTGTATATGCTCTAGGAGGATRTGGGGCATTCAAAACTTTAGGAAGATAAACTTTCTGAAAACTGATTTCAGCATTTTCCCTGGCCTTGTCCCACTTATC
>JNHV02000195.1:4240-28214 GCA_001691785.3 Amanita brunnescens Koide BX004
TTTTTTTTGTTCCCTGACTCACTGTCGCGGATCAGCCCCACGCATGGCCCGGGAAGGAGTTGCACATGAAAGTGATGAATGGATCGTTGGTGACGTTTCACCGAGATATTTCGGTTATTTGCAAGACGCGCGTAGGATGACGAAGTGATGGAACTTATATGGCGATTTCTGACAGAGAGTTGGATGGTGAGTGAGATTTCTTCTCCTGCTTCAAGGTTGGTGCGCTCACGTCGGATAGTGATACTGCTGTCGGCCTAGGGTATCCCGTTAGCAATATAACCAATGCCAGGACCGTACTTATGCTGGGATGGATGTGCGAGCGCCATACTATCAATATCAATATCCGGCACTGGCAATATCCGTACCGCCAAGCAGCAGCACAACCTCAATTGTGATTTCTATGCCAAATGAAAGCAAACGAAGCAAGCGTTGTGGGCACAGAAATTAAGCATAGCACGTTATTGACGCTGCAGTATAGTCCATGTAATCTAACCCTGAGGCCTGAGTCCTGACATAAAGATGTGCTTCTTCGTTATACGTGATGATCAGGTAAACTACCTTGTACTAGCACCACTGCGATGACTGCAGCTTGTTGAAATTGCCACAGCGTTGTATCTTGAACTGCGACAGCTCCAGACAGACTTTGCCACGGCTTGGCAAGGTGTTTGCTAGAACTCGATGCATCGTCCGTGTTTCTTAAATAATCCCACATAACAACAAGAAAAAAGATGATTATGGAGTCGCCTCAATACCGCGTCGCGAAAATACCTTGCTCAGTACTTGTCAAATCCTAAAAGCAATTGCCACTTTGATAATAACCAGTGATTGACCGGCCCAGGCCTTAATTTCATCTGAATAAACTTTTAAGTTTTCTATACCGCCGGTACCGCCACAACTATCACTGGTACATCATAGATTACGCGTAAGGTCAAGTTGTTTTAAATACTTAACGCTTGGTTGACAAGGACTCGGATGTAACCGTCGTGTCACGACTCACGAGTGACACCTACGTCACGCGTCACGCCAACTACTCATCATGATAGCGTCAAATAGCGCGCAGAGTCCTTCACATAGTGCGTGGTCCTAAGCCCAGGTGACCCATCGGCACCACAATTTCTCATAATCCGCTCACTCCAATCTTCTAATCTTCATTCTTGCGATGTCATTGATGATTTCCATTCCGGGGTTAACTAAGGCCGCCCTCAACACATTCAGTTTCCACAGGTACCACATCGTCCACCTCGGCTCCATACTTCCGCTCACAAAGCAGCACATGAAAGTGCATCCAAAAAAAGAACAAGCCCGAACTATTTTCGTACTGTCTCCACCGTTTCGTTTCCGAATGGAACATGCGATAATCAGAGGGCACTATAGGTGAGGGCACAGAATCAGCTTCGATTATTGGGTTCCCCTGACCTTAAACGTGCCTGCATGGCCTGGCCTGTGATTTACGCGCAGTGTTCTTATATATAAAGCTCGAGATACCACGACATGTTCTCCGATAAAGATTCATGGTGAGCGCACCGTCAATCCGAAGCTTACTATCTAAATCTCTACTAGCTTTCGATCTTCTCAAGACTCTTGTCATTCATTCAAGCGTACATAGTCTACTTCTTCCAGGCCCACAGGGCGAGGATAGAACAAGGCCCATGGGCGGAAAAAGCAACAGGACCAAATCTTGTCAGTACTCTTCCACATGATCGAAGTTCAGGGATGTTGATGGTAAGATATACCAATATCAGACTCCCGAAAACGAGGCACAGCAGAAACTTGACATTATCATTGTCGGATGTGGTCTAGGAGGTCTCACCGCTGCGTACACGTTGGGCAAAGTGGGACACAAGGTGACGGTCCTCGAAGCCGCCACAGTGTTGGGTGAAATTGGTGCAGGTATCCAGCTTGCACCAAGTACGTAACCTTATCGGAAATCCTCGGTGAATGGAAGACTGATGTGGTCTTGACAGACGTAAGCCGAATCCTAATCCGGTGGGGCCTCAAGGACAAACTGGACCCACAAGCTGTCAACCCGCAGTCCATCTCTTTCCGGAGATGTACGTAATGACCAACATTTGAAGAGTGAATTCATATTTCCACCTGTTTACAGTCGATAGTGGAGAGCGCGTTGGAATCGACATTTTCGGCGAGAAAATGGTGAAAGACTACGGAGCGCCCTATTATCACGCGCACGTAAGTTCTGACACTGTGTCTCACATATCAAAAACGTTGATATCTCCGCCGCTCAGCGCGCAGACGTACAAAAGATCCTTTGCGACCTCGCGGAGCCCTACATGAACCTCCGCCTCAATTCTCGCGTCGTCTGTGTTTCCCCAGACCCACCATCTCCCCATGTCGTACTTGCGTCTGGCGAGGTCGTGTACGGCGACATGATCATCGGCGCTGACGGCGTGAAAAGTATTATTCGAACGTGTATAGTCCAAGGACCCGATGCGCCAACTCCAACGGGAGATTCGGCATACAGAGCGACGATGAGCACAGAAAGCATGTTAAGAGACCCCGAGTTGAAGACCTTGGTAGATAACCCCGAATCAACCCTATGGATGGGACCGAATAAGCATGTGGTTGGGTATTGTCTGGTATGTCTTTGGTTGTCAGAATGGTATGTTCTTCGATGCTGAACCAGTTTTCTGCGGTTTAGCGAGCCAAAAAGGAGTACAACCTTGTTATGATACATCCTGATGACGCGTCAACGGAATCATGGACCTGCAGTAGTGACGTCAATGAGATGTTTAAGACGTACGAGGGTTGGGACCCACGGTAAGCTTTGTTATCTCAAGGGGATAAAGGTTCTGATGCGACTGCTAGACTACGCAAGTTGCAAGCTATGGTGACGTCAGTTTTGAAGTCTCGCTTGATGGTCCGGCTTCCATTGAAAACGTGGATTCATTCTGGTGGAAGGGTCGCACTCATTGGTGATGCGTGCCATCCTATGCTGGTGAGCAGGCTTTGGAATGAAGAGTATGCGACTGGACACCTCACTCCGCCTTTTAGCCGTATCGTGCCCAGGGTGCCTCTATGGCCGTAAGTTCCACGTACAAGGTTCTTCCATTCATCCCGACCATATTATTTAGATCGAAGACGCTGCTGTCCTTGGCGGCCTATTCTCGCATATAACATCGAAATCTCAGGTCCCTGCACTTCTCAAAGCCTATGAAGCGCTCCGCTATGACCGTGCATCCGGCGTCCAATTGACTGCTCTATCGCTACAAAAGGTGTTCCACTACCCTGATGGACCTGAGCAATGTCAGCGTGACGCGGCGATGCTTCAGACTATGGACCTCGTGTTGAAGGAGGCACGCGGGGAAACGATCCCCAAGGATGCATTTGGTAAGAATCAGAACGCCTGGGTCGACAAGGCAAAGAAAGACGCGTTGTTGGGTCATGATGTGGAAGAGGAGGTTGAAGAGTGGTGGTCCGAACATGGGTCCGACATCGTTGGCCAGAAAGGACTGTCGATTAGCACCTAGTAAAGCTTATGCATGATGACGCATATCTAGTATTATAATTTTTAGCTAGTTGTTGTAGTATAAGGATAGGGTGTAGTAACGACAAGGGAGATATTTTGTGACAAGTCCGAGAAAGTTGCTTTGTCACACTCCTCCGCAGATTCCTCAGCATGGCTGGGAGAGCACCAGAGATGACTTCTGGAGGTTGAAGTTTGCTTCTGAATTCAATGAGTGCCATGCGATCATTTCTAACACGCATTTTTCGATTCCGATACAGCAACGGGTATAAAAATAAAATGAAATGTAATTATCATCTCGGCGCCGACTTCTGGAGTTGACCGCAATCCTGGCAAGAGTCATCAACGGCACCGTCGCAAACTATTTCATTGCTATTAGGCCTGGAATTGCATTAGATATCAAATCAACGACAAGTGTAATTAGTTCGTACATCTTCAGGGGGAGCATCCCAGTCATGGTGATCGGGAGTTGCGTCATGTGGGGTGAGCACTGGCAGGCGGAGGAGGAAGGTGAGTACTAGTAGGCGGAGGAGGTGCGTGGGGCGCAGGAGGCGAGTGGGGCGCTTTGGGAGGAGCGTCATTGCGCGTAGGAGGTGTATCAGGCGCTTTGGGGACGGTATCACGGCGCTCTGCAGTTGCGTGAGGCGGGGGAGGGAGGTGAGTACTAGTAGGCGGAGGAGGCGCGTGGGGGGGAGGAGGCGAGTGGGGCGGAGGTGAGTGGGGCGCTTTGGGAGGAGGGTCATTGCGCGCAGGAGCCGTATCAGGCGCATTGGGGATGGTATCACGACGCTCAGCGATTGCGTGAGGCGACCAGGGGTGAGTACCATGGCTGGGAGGACCGTGAAACGGTTTGGGCGGAGGAGCGTTGGGGTGAGTATCATGGTGCACAGGATTCGCGCCGGATGGGGCAGCAGCTGCGACACTGATGAGCGCAAGAGCAATGATGCTACCGAGCGCAGAGAACTGTGCAAACGTGAGTCCATGATCATCCAAGGCTGACACCAGGAGTTGTACCTTCATTATTTTTCAGCGAGAATTGGAGTTCGAAGTCGAGTAAAGATACTGTTATGATGAGTGAAGACAAAGTAGAGGCCTCTTTATACTCTAAATCTTTCGAAGATGCTACACATACCATCTAATGACTCCCAGAATCTTTTTTGAGAGATAAGACATTTGCTGCGTCCGCAGTCCGAAGGGGTGACTGCTATCCCAATAATCGCGCTTGAGACGTTAGAAAAGCGCATATTTTTTCACAAGAATAACAAGAGCATGGTACACACTATGTGGTAATGCAGCCAAAAGGGATACAATCTCCCTGTGTCGCTGCGGAGCTGCGCAAATAACGAGAACACCTTCTGTTCCCACCGCTCAATTTTATGTAGATGGCGAATACTCCCAGCGCAGGGTTTGTTTATCGGCGCGTTGTTCGGATTCCGAGTAACGTTTCAACGCCGTAGGGGTCGAGTTACCTAATGATTGCGCAGTGGTTTGTCTTTACAAACGGTCCCCCGCGTCTGAAACAAAGGAGGTCAGAAAAGTCATTGTACCGCTAAAAGGTGCCCCAAGTCGCTACTACTTCCAAGTGAGTTGATCAATCTTACATGAGTTATGATTATTGAAACACGAAAAACAACTTTGAAGAGAAACCATACTGCTTATGTTTTGCCTTTGCGCGCTTCCGTAATCGCGCCTAGCACGGACCTTTGCTGGTCAAAAAAATCATCTCTGGAGTCTGGTTTGGTTACATACATCTGAGGTTCCAACGCGAGCCTTAGCTCCCTTTCAAGATCGCCCTTGGTCTCCTCTTAACGTCTGGGCTATCCCTGCTCCATGATATATCTCCTAACACATAGTAAGGCTTCAAGGACCCCTACCACTAGACACGCCATGGTGAGTCGTGATAACGGGTACTGTAAGGCGTCCGGTTCTGGTGAAAATCGTGTATATTCGGGACAGTAAATGCGCCTGTTACTTGCCTGAAATAACCGAAGTCGGCCACCTTCACAATCCGTTACAAGCGGAATTCGGTCGATGGATAGTATAGGTTACTTGGCCGCTTGACCAAGCGGGAGCTGAGCAAAAGATGACTTTCAACGGTGTATTTCGATGGCCCACCCATCACAGCAAGAAACAACAATCTCTGGACAGGCGCCTTGGGAATATGTCTCGATAAGCAAAAGCTCACAGTGCACACGGCACGGTGCTAAGGCTTGAAGGAGGCCGCCGGCAAAGCTGATACAAACGACATTGATATTAGAGGCTAATCTGGCACCCGAATGGAGCGGTGTGGACAGAGCGCTGTCATTGATGTCATCCGTGCGGCGATAGAAACGTGACGTTCCAACTTATACCGTGACAGCGGTCACCGGTCACCGGTCACCATTTTATTGCCGTTTTCATATCGATAGGCTTGGGCGGAGTTTATATTTGAAACTGAGTTAGAACTTAGAATCATCAATCTAGAGATAGTCATTCACACCCGTACGTCGCATGTCATAGAATGCGTCGGCACATCTCCAAAGAAATGAAGGAGATGGCCCTTCAGATGTCATTAGAATCTGGTCTGGGTGATATAGAAATTGCTGAATACACAGGAATTCGTCCCAGGACACTGAGGCGTATCCGCAAGCTTTTCGAGAGAGATTGAGAATAAACCTGTTGTGAGCGGCCGACCTAGGCTTCTGGACTCGTTGGATGCCACGGTAAGTGCCTCTGAGTACCTTATCATTCTGCCCATTCGTCAGTCTGTTACCCCTCCCAGCAACGTGTTTCAGTAGCTGCATGACTCCGTGCGTTGTTTTATGGTAGTAATTGTTGTAAGGGGACTCTGAAAAACTAGAGTCCGCCTGTACATATATTTTTCGAGTTGCGGCCTATCGATATGAAAACGGCTATAACCGTGCTGGCCCCTACTACAACTATAGCCTTTAGAAGCCAACTAGCTGGTACGGCATGGTTCACACAGCATCCGATCGCGAGTCAACAACTGATCATGATACAAGGCAGACTGGCGGAATGTTCACATGCCGCATAGATCTGATCAGAGATCCTCCCGCGTCACCTTCTAATCTTCATCCACCTTATCTTGTCACCCGGAATGTTTATTCCGGGGTTCTTGGACCAAGATCGTGGCTCGGACCTCAGTCGAACCATGTTCGACTCTATCTTATTCGGACAGAGACGCTCTTTGGCCCATATGTCACAGTATCTCCTATTAGAGGTTCCGACGAGCGTTTTATCTTCAATCTCCCGAAGATGGTTTGCAGGAGCAGGAGTGATGCCAAAGGAGCAGCCAAAGATAGCTTTTACTATGGTCCATGACCCGAAGCGCCGATGACTGGCAGTCAGTACGCCGACATGAGGTTTTGTTTGTCTCAACACAGCACTCGTCTCCAGTAATTTTCTTTGCATTCAATCCTACAATACGAATACAGTAACGGCACGTATCCATGAATACCGGTTTCGCTCTTCATGCAGAATAACTATGTTGTTTGAAGTGATCTTCGACCACCGTTCGCCCCGACGCACTAGTCCTTGAGCGTTCCAGAGCTAGTTGTTCGGGTGGCATGGAGTCCGCCGGTGCACGTGCTATTGCAGAACGAAATGAACCGGGCGGTCCGTTTTCCATTTCTAATGCTGCCTGGCCATTGCAGGTGCAAGCATGACGAGGCGGGATGCGGTTATTGAGGAAGACCATAACCGAATTAGCATAGAGCTTGGATAGAACCATCGCTGGTCCGCAAACGGTATACGACTTCAGGCCGAGTAGAATAACAGTGACGAAGTTTACTGCAACTGATACCCTCTCAGACGTGACGATACTTTGAAAGAACGAAGTAAACATACTTGTCAGGGCACCCGTGCCGATTGTGAGGAAGGTCAAATGGACTACTTTACAGTTAACTTGTCTGGGGAGCATCTCGTTTTTCATCACCTGAGGGGAAGTCAGGCAACAAATGGGCTGATCAATAGATCAATTACGTACAGTATAGATGATGGTACCCGCAATTCTGATGTCAATGGCCAGTGAAATGGAAGCCCATACCTGAAAAACCACTCAGCCTGTGTAAGCGCTAGGTACATTGATTCACGCACAAGGATGAGAGCAAAAGCAATAGTTTTGTTTGCTACGGAGATGTTAATGAGAACAACTCCTGCCATGATGAGCTATATGAAGAGGTTTTTCGTGTCGGAACAGTATGTGATTTGGACTTGCGTACCACCAAAATGCACCACGAGACATATTTTAATTGGGAGAGGAGCCGAAGGCGATAGGCATACGCCGCCTGGGTTAGAAATGCCACTGCATTTTCAATGAGTTGGGGCTAATTATTAAACACGCGGTACGCACATATTCCTCCGCCCACTGGGGCGACGATTAAAAAGAAGGTCCACGTAGTGTCATCACCTATCATGGTATTTCCGAAATCGTATGTCAAAAGGATGGTGTAGACTGTTTCTGTCACGTAGATGAGATATACAATCGTTTTGAGTAGCCATGGATCCCGAGGAAAGGATATATAGTACGTATCTGTAAAATATTAGCAACGCTCAGTTTAAATGTTGACGGACAGAGATCACACATAATTGCACAGTTAGGGCACCGTGCAGGAACAGGCTGATTACGTTCCCAGCGAACTAAGATTGATGAGAGTTCATGCCGCACCATTGCTCAGTCAGACACTCACGTAAGATACGTTGGCAGTGGCAAAATTCCAATTAAACGCGCTAGGAATTGCGTGGACTTCAGAAATTAGCAGGGAGAAATTTAAATGCGACGTACGCAAGCAAGTCGCTCATGGAGGTCAAGTGTGGGGAGATGCATGTCTAGAAATGTACGAACAACTTATATATGCAGAAAAGACGAGCCAGTGTATTGAGCTTCGCGAGAAGTTAATGCATTGATGCAGTACATCATGAACTATGACTGCCTTGAGTGAGCGTCCCGAACCAACATACACGCCACTCAACGAAGAAGGTTAGTACCGATGACCGTTCCATATTGCGCGCACAGCCAGAGGCGTACAGCAGATGATTTGATGAAACAAAGTTACGCCACACTAGCACCCAGCGGATGATGCCAAAAGAGCCCCTTTTGCACGTATCTATCGACGGACAAACAGTTCATGAAGTAATTCAAGACTGCTTTTGCAAAAATGACTTCCTGGTCCTGATCCCGCTTCGTATACCCTCTTGGATTACAGGACCCGAAAATAATGTATCATCCGATAGTACAGGAATCCTATTTTCTGCCAGTGATGCGGTCAATTCCAATGCATCACAAAAATGACGTACCTTGAACAGAGCCCCGCAAACCCATATCACGAGATCCATGGTCGTCGTATCCAAGAATATCGATGCATTTCTTAACGTCATGTCTCATTCTGCAAAGTTGCTTCATCTTCGGACCGGAAGTATTATAGATTTTTGCCTGCGTTTAACTGTTGATAGTAAAGAAGCTTAACGATGAGCGCCGTACATGTTGACCCGGTATGTTGGTAGCATCATACATCGCCAAGTCCGGAGATCCAAGGATGCTCGTTAAATACGAGATGATAGGCTTCGAACCTGGTGGACCTGCCAAACTCAGGGAGCCGAACCGGATCCCAAGGTCCAGGTCCAGGTCTGGGATGTTGGCTGAACAGAATCTGGTATTGGGGTTCGGGTTCAGCGGTGGGCCGGACGTGAACTTTTGGTTCTAATTCTTCTGAACCCGAACCTGTCGAGATGTGGGGACCGGGATTAGTAGACTGAGAAAGACTCAAGTGCGCACTCATTCAAACTTGCCAGCAGTAAGTAGCACGCACTTAGCCATGGCTGTGAACGACAATGAGTTGTTTGCAAACCAGATAGACAATGCGAGCCCACCTCTGAGATCTTTGGCGAGGGTCACGTGGATGCGGCCAACGCGTCCTGTCGAACGTGCCGGACCCCGGTCAAGAGCCTGCGACATCGAATCGCCGGAGCACCTTTGCGTCCTCCACGCACAACTTCTGGCTGGAAAAAACACCTCTGTTAGCTTGGAAGTACCTATCTACCTACTGTATGGGTGCACATCCTTCTCGCCGTAATTGGTGTGACTCACTAGACACTTGTCACATTCATTGTGACCCGCGAGCCCTGCCAACCACGTCTAATGAAAATAAATCATATGCAAAGTTTGTCTTGCGTATAAAAGCAGGTTCGGATGATCGTTATCCATTGATAGATCTCTGACACCTCGACAGTAGGACGTCCATTAACTATTCCATCATGCTCTAATTCAACATTTCATTCCCTTACCAGTGCCACTGCTGAGTCTGCTTTGGTCTTTGCGATCCCCACGCATTTACCACTGCATCATAAACTTGTACCCCATTAATCGAGAAGCCGAGACATCCATTGAATGCCTCGGGTGGTGGAGGCAGAGGTGCTCGATGACTCGGGAGCTGGCGAAACGATTGCGTGTGGGGCGGTGAACCTGTTGATCTAGGTGCCATCGACTCTGAGGGCGGGATTGGGGCGTGCAGGCCATGGTTGATGGCGGCCTCGCCAATCATTTACCATTCCCCCACTAACTCAGCAGTCTACTGAACGGGCGAACCGCCACCCATCGCAGTCCTTCATAACTCTGCCTTTTCCATCCCGCCAGCTCCCATACCCTCTCTCGCTCCCTCATTGCCACTTTCCACCACGCCGCTGCCTCCCGTATCCTCATGCGACCTCCAACGAGGTCACTTTCCCTGCAGTGTCCTCCAGAGTCGTCATAGCCGAAACCGGTTCGAACCCAAACCGAACCTGGCAGACCTGAACCACAGGCCCTTTAGGTCCAGGTCCAGGATTTTTGCTAAATCGGACATCTAGGTCTGGACTCCAGGGGGTCTAACCCGAACCAGACCGGACCGTGGCCAATCTAGTCGAACTGTTGAAGTCTTCAAGTTCTACTCTTTCCCGAAAGTTGGATTTGAGTTCTACAATCCTTGCACTGGCGGCCTGATGATCTTTGAGAGAGCTTACGCGCCGTAGAAGCGAAGCATAGCGGGAAGCAGACACGCAAACCGAAGTCAACATGTTTTCGCGGTTCTCGTAATCTGGACATCATTCATTACCTTGCTTCGTAACTAATCTTCCATGCCTATCTCCGCGCAGTATAGAACAGTCATCAAACACTGATCTCAGATATATCCGTTTCTGCTCGCTGACACGCGGGAATGAAAGCACGTAAGTAACAGCTTGATGGACGCCCTCTGGCCTCAATTAATACAACAATATATCATCTAACCATCCCCCAACGCGTTAGGCTGATCATCAAGGCTATGGCTTCCAATGTCCGATCTGATGACAACACAATGATATTAACAAGCTTGTGCAGGTTTTACAGCTACCGTGGCCCTTGATGTATCCTGTCATTATATTTGTGATGGTKGCGTCACGCCGTGTGGTGTCAGTGCCGCAATGGGTATCCTATGCACTACCATTCCTGCTCTTTCTGCGCCCGTGTCATGGACTACTGTCAGAAGAGCTTCTTTGTGCAGATCTAGGTAAAATGGACCCCTGTACTTCCGACGAGAGATTCGTTCCTGGACTTGTCGCCCGCCGAAGTTCATAACATTATATCTGTGCTATTCACGGAGGTAGTATTTTTAATCCAGGCTATGTACTTATCGCGTTGGGGTCCTCTACAGACTTCAATGGATTACTCTCATATGATAGCGGAAAATAGAGGAAAGCTGAACTTCGTCTTGACCTGAACATGAAGGGCGACTAGTAGCGACGTTCCCTCTAAGTCTAACCAGTAGGCAGGGAGGACCTTGGCATGGTATTATTCATAGATAGCTGCACATTAGCAGAGAGGCAGGTGAACGGGCAAAAGATATTTTGGCAATGATTTAATGGACCTGCATTTTGTAAGCCTGGCTGCCTAGGGAAAATGGTTAGTGGCATAGCTGCCATAGCTTGGTGCTCGTAGTAGGCGTACGAAGTTGTCGTACCTACCAATCGGCGAGCTCCCAAATCCATATCCGCGTCATCATCATGATTGCCTTGCGTAGAATGCAGACTTTCTAGCCTACATTGACAGCGAGACAGTGGTCGAGATCTGTAGTAAACGAGCGATAGAGAAGGTGTTGTGCAGATAGGACAAATGAAGTAGTTGCAAGTGCAACATGGCTCACCTGACGTTGTCCGATGGCGGTGGAAGCGCAACCGACAAGGTGTCACCAGTGGCAGCCGTGGGCGTGTGGTTCGACGATCCATGGTTTGACGGCTGCTGATGGGAACGACGTTCCAAATATAGTAGATCGACCGGTCACTCTTCTCTTGAACGTCGCTTCTATAGTTAGACGTTAGACGTTAGACAGCCAACTAGTGGTGAGGCACGACATAACCATCCGATAACTAATCGTGATAGCGTTCAACATCGACTGGCAGAATGTTCACATAGCGCATGGATCCAGGTGACGAATTGGAACTGATTCTCCATTAATTGTCTAATCTGTGCCATCTCGTTCAGAATCTTTATTCCGGGGTTCTTAAGGCCAAAGTCACACTACAGTTGGCACGTTCATGTTCCGCCGTCACCTTCTACTTTACATTTACCTTGGCGATCATGTTGTCTGTTACCCGGCTCCAATACCATAGTTAACACGTGCACTCACGAAACATGGAAAACGCACCCAAGTGCGCTCCAAAAAGAGAACTAGCTTGATGCGAATCCCTTTCTACGTCATTCAATTTCAGGAACCATACATTATGCATTCATCAGGGAGCACTATAAGTGACGGCACAGAGCCAGCTTCAATCATTGCTGTCCACTGACAATCTGCTTGACCTGTGACCTGCGCGCACTACTCATTCATAAACCTCGAGTTAGCAGAGCATATTCTCTCATGGTAAGCCGTACCGTCATTCCGAAGCTTCACAATCTAAATCTATGCTAGTCTTCAATCTTCTCAGGACCCTTGTCGCTCATTCAAGCGTACATAGCCTACTTCCTCCAGGCCCGTACGCAGACGATAGAACAAGACCCATGGGCGGACAAAGAAACCACACCGAATGCTGTCCGTACTTTCGTTCATCTCCACATGATCAAATCTCAGAGATGATGTAATATATATAGAACGAGGCACAGCAAAAACTTGACATCATCATCGTTGGATGCGGTCTGGGAGGCCTCGCCGCTGCGTACACATTGGGCAAAGCGGGGCACAACGTGACGGTCCTCGAATCTGCCACAGCGCTGGGCGAAATAGGTGCGGGTATCCAGCTTGCACCCAGTACGTCGTATTTTCTTCAAGATATCTTCGGCGAGCACTGAGTCGTCGCCTTGATAGACGTAAGCCGGCTCCTCATCCGGTGGGGGCTCAAGGACAAACTAGAGTCGCTGGCCGTCAAGCCAGAGTTTGTCTCTTTCTGCAGATGTGCGTAATTCCAGTGTCTGCCCATGTCCAAGGCGAATTCATATTTCGCCTGTTTGCAGTCGATACCGGAGAGCGCGTCGGAATCGACATTTACGGCGAGAAAATGGAGAAAGAATACGGAGCGCCCTATTATCAAGTACACGTAAGTTCTCACAACCCTCTCCCGTTTTCGGACCTATCCTCAACGTCGCTCAGCGCGCCGACATCCACGAGATCCTATTCGAGCTTGCAAAGCCTTACATGAACCTGCGCCTCAATTCTCGCGTCGTCTCCATCTCGCCTGACCCTCCTGCTCCCCACGTCGTGCTCGCGTCTGGCGAGGTCGTTCGCGGCGACATGATCATCGGCGCCGACGGCGTAAGGAGCACCATCCGGACGTGCCTGGCCCAAGGACCCGATGAGCCTACTCCTACGGGAGATGCGGCGTACAGAGTGACGATAAGCACTGAAGGCATGTTGAAAGACCCCGAGCTGAAGCCCCTTGTGGATAACGCCGAAGCGACTTTCTGGCTGGGTCCGGAGAGGCATGTGGTTGGGTATTGTATGGTACGCGGTTTGGTTGTCAGAATGGTGTGCTCCTCGGTGCTGACTTTCTCCGGGCTAGCGAGGGAGGAAAGAGTACAATATTGTCATGCTGCATCCCGATAAGGCGTTGTCTGAGTCGTGGACCAGCGATGGTGACGTCAATGAAATGTTTAGGACGTACGAAGGCTGGGATCCACGGTATGCGTTAGCTTTCTTTTGTGTTATCTTGGTTCTGATGTGACTGCTAGACTGCGCAAGCTGCAAGCTATGGTGACGTCAGTTTTGAAATTTCGCTTGGTGGTCCGGCTTCCGTTGAAAACGTGGATTCATTCTGGAGGAAGGGTGGCGCTTATGGGTGATTCGTGCCATCCCATGTTGGTGAGTAGACTCAAGCGTGAAGAGTATCCGAGTGGACGACTGACTGTACTTTTTAGCCATATCGCGCGCAGGGTGCCGCCATGGCTGTAAGTTCCACGCACCAGGTTCCTCCAAGCATCCTGACAAATATTGCTTAGATCGAGGACGCCGCAGTCCTTGGCAACCTCTTCTCGCGTATAACATCCAAATCTCAGATACCCGCACTACTCAAAGCATACGAAACGATCCGCTACGACCGTGCGTCTGATGTCCAATCGACCGCTCTATCGCTGCAGAAGGTGTTCCACTACCCCGACGGACCTGAGCAGCGTCAGCGTGACGCGGCGATGCGCCAGACTACGGATCTCGTGTTGAAGGAGGCGCGTGGCGAAAAGATCTCCAAGAATGCGTTTGGCAAGAACCCGAACGCGTGGGTCGACAAGGCGAAGAAGGAATCGTTGTTTGCTCGTGACGTGGATGAGGATGTTGAAGAGTGGTGGTCCGAACATGGGTCTGACATTATTTGCCGGAAAAAACAGAAAATCGGCGTGTAGTGATGCTTTTGCATCTTGGACGCGTAGTTTACTTATCGCCGCTAGTTCTCGTTGTACTCTAGGATGTAATATATGCAATTTGGACTTCACTATGCTCGGGAGCAGTCGTGACTCACCGTTATCTTATCGTCTTTCTCACGCTTCCAAATTTAACCCAAAATGCCAGACGCAAATTGAATGACCTTAATCCGACCGCAACTCCTCCGCAGATTCCTCAGCATGGGCAAAAAGCGCTCCTCAACTCCTCCAGAGAGCTGCCTGCTCCTCCCCGCGCACCCGACAGCCTCAGCAGCTCCCACCGCCGCGCCCATCGTCGACACCCACACCCACCTCGCGTCCACATTCACCGCGTATCGCACGCGGTACAAAACAGGACAGTACGAGAACCTGTTTGACTTCATGCGCGGCCTCTACGCCGGGAAGAACATCGAAGCGATCGTAGACGTGTGGTGCGAAGCCCCGGTCCAGAGGACGTGGAAAGAGCTTGCCGACTCTGCGCTGAAACAGGAGGACAGAGCGACGAAATGGGGCGGGATCGAGTACTGGTTTGTGATGGGTGCGTTTGTCCTCCCGCTTTTCAAACTGGACTGATGGCAATGTCGTATCTTGTAGGTGTGCATCCGTAAGCATGGTCTTTGCTGAGGGGGTTACCAGCGCTGGCGGCTCATTGTTGCTGCTGCTACACAGGCACGAAGCGAAGCTGTATAATGACGATGTCGAGAAGGAAATGTATGTATGCGCCTTGCTTGAGATTTGCCCGCTCTCTTCCGAATCCTGACGTGTGCTCAGCGTTGATGCAATGGCGCACCCTCGATGTGTGGGTTGGGGAGAAATGGGGCTGGATTATCACTACGACAACTCGCCCAGGGATGTCCAACAAAAGGTGTTCATACGGCAGCTGAAGCTGGCGGTGAATCTCGGAAAACCATTGACAATACACACCCGAGAAGCGGATGAGGATACCGAGCGAATTTTGAAGGAACATGTACCAAAGGAGCACAAGGTATGTCTTTTCGATCTATTTGATTTGATTTTGCTAATGAGTCATCGATGCTGCGTAGATACATGTACACTGCTTCACCGATTCCCCCAGTTTTGCACGGCGACTTTTAGACTACTTCCCGAACCTCTATATTGGGATCACCGGCGTGATATCGTATTCGACGAACAAGGACACGTCTACCGTCGTCAGCGAGCTCGCCGTGCGATCTGTCTCGTCGTTAACATCGGTTGATGGCCCCTCTCCTGGTGCGAACCTGCGAATTCTCTTGGAAACAGATGCACCCTATATGGTTCCTGGGAATCTCTACGACTCTCTGCCATCACTTAGTAAAGGGGCCAAAATCCCACTGTGTCACTCGGCGATGATACCCTGGACAGCGGATTTCGTTGCGGGCGTTGCAGGGCCTGGATGGGATGCGGAGAGGGTGATGAGGGAAGCTAGAGAAAATGCGCGGAAGGTGTATGGTGTTTAGATTCTATTGGTAACATTGCATAAGTATTGGGACATTATTCGTTAGATGAAGGGCATCACCAACACACCCAACCATGCCTTCGATCTTACCCAGACAATACTGACACTCTTGTACATTGCATTAATATCTAGACATTTGATACCATTATGAATTACCACCAGTAGCATTGACAGCTCCAGGCGGCAACGGCACGTCCTGGCCAACGTCCCCTTCCTTGGCACCCAACACGTCCAGAATCGCCTTCCCCCTCCCGAACATCGCGGCCGTCTCAATCGCCGTCGGCTTCCCCAGCCTAGGATCCGCGCCGTGTCGCATCAGCAGCCCCACTACCTCATCGTACCCCTTGAAGACCGCACCCGCCACAATCGACTGCCCGCGGTCGTTCATCCTGTTCGGATCAGCACCGCGCGAAAGCAGGTCCTGCGCAAGCTGCGCGTGGCCCGAGTAGGCGGCGAGCATGAGGAGGGTGTTGCCTGCAGACCGCGCATGTCAGTCGGTCAGCGTGAGTGAGTCACTGCCGGGCACGAGCCGGGGAAAGATAATGACCTTGGGCATTTGTTAGGTTGACGGGAAGCCCTGCGTCGATAGCGGCGAGAAGCAGCGGTGAATCGGCGTTCCGCGCTGCATCGAACATGCGATGGGCGAATTCGATCGTATCGGGTAAGAGCGCTCCGGCCGGAGGTGGAGTTGGGGTTGAGGATATTTGTGTGCCTTGAGTGGAGCCTGCGGTGTTCTGAGGATTTGGTCAGTCATATGGACTCTGTAGGTGATAGGTGTCGATGACTGGCCATGATGACTGCGTGGTGATGTGGGAATGGTCGAATGGTTTATCCGCTTTGGTGTCGGGACTCGAGCTCCGGGAATGCGCTTGGCGTCTCTATCGGCAAGCTCCTTTAATGATTGATAATTGACAATCGCCCCGGGGATCTACAGGTTGCCAACAAAGGGCCGACCTGCTACATCTTACTGAATACAGGTAGACAGCTAACGCCCTCTTTTCAGACTTATTCACGCAAAAACGCACGCATACACATGTAACGTCTTCTTTCTACAGGGACCTGAATATAGTACACATCGCCGACCTGTTTCCAAAGGACCTGGTGCCCTAGCTCTAAGTGTGTTGCGATCTTGGTCAAAATCATGTGCCTGGATGTTTCGAAAGCCTCGGTCGATGTTTTTATAACCACCCATTGCTTTTTTCCCTGATCTTCGTAGTTAAATTCCCAAAACTTATCTATCGGTTGGTTCCTTATGTAATCCGCCTGAGGTATTGCTTTGTAAACCGCTTCGTCGACAACGAGTGTCTTGGCTTGCTCGCATTCATTTTCCAGCCCCTCAGTAGTCAAGGTGCCTGGGCAATACGGCGGAGGAAGAGATGACACTGGTGCTCGTCTCTGACAAATTTAGAAATTAAAGCAATAGAAAGCGCTTAATAATAATAAAAAAACATACAAAGATGCTCAAGGCGTGGTCGCCGTGACTCTCGATCGGAACCGGCGAGGCGCAGACGGCGACGAAGGTGATGGATAATATGGCAAGTATGGAAAGATGCATGTTGGAGTGTTGAGAGAACCAGCTCTGGTCGGATCTGATTTCGACATCGAGCTTTTAAGCCTATCGCCAATAGGTACGGGTTTCACGTTGTCGCGAATTGTGATGGAGATTGAATGATGTGATGTTTGATTTCAGCCCGTATATCAACACAGCGGAACACACGCTACAGCATGGCTACAATCATCCATATACCGTACTCTAGGACATCGTATCTGACCAGATCCGACCTGGTTCCAAAAGACCCGGTGCCCCAGCTTTATGTGGATCTTTGCCAAAATCGCCGACAATTCTGTCAATTTCATAATCACAGTTAAGTCCCACTTGACCCGCGCGGCCCTTATGTAGTTCTTTTCAGGTGTGCTTGTGTAAAGCGCGAGTCGTTGAGGGCAGAGTTTGCATATCATTTGCATATTGTCGACACCTCGATATACAGATTGTCAATGGCTGTCGCAGTGTGTCACTGGACTTCCTGCCGATCAATTTTCTGTTCCTTAGATTTGGAGTCATAGGCATGGGATGAAGGCGGCACATTTGATGACAGTGTTCCCCCTCCAGGATGATAATTTCACAATTAAAGCGCTCAATAGTAAAACATACCAATATGCTCAAGGGCTGGTCACCCCAACTCTCGATCAGCACCAGTATGCAATCTTTCTTTGCTCAAGCTAGCTGCAAATCTCTCCCTATTGAATTCTCAAAAGTAAGGACCTCCTGTGATCAAGACAGAGTGCTTATCGATCTTTGCGTGGTTCGCAATGTTTGAGAAAATCTCTTCCTCGTTACTCCCCGTTCCGGTTAATCTTCACCCAATCCCCAACCGCTTGGCCTTTTGCGTCAGTTATACATCAAGTGATTACCTTCCGGAATCCAGTGCGCCGTTAGAATTACCTCCGGAGGTACGCTTAATTCGCAAATCTCAGGCTTGATACCGGTATCCCAAACTTTTCGCATATAACTTTCATTTAGCAGATTTGCCTGCCAAAAATAATGCAACGACCGCCAACGTAACATAGCTATAAAAGTATATTTCCCTGCAATATGTCCTGAGGTACACCGCAACTTGGTCACATGTAACGCTCAGTAAAAATCAACAGTCACCAGTAGTCACACCGCAGTCCTCTGTAGTTAGGACCAGTCAAACTCCAGTCAGGACCAGTCAAACTCCAGTCAGGACTAGTCATGTACTGGTCAAAGTTTTCAAATATATTCATGTATTCATGTCCAGTTGATTGTATGTGAATATGACTACAGGTTTCTATTCCATTGTTGTGATATGCCAAGTGTATCCATATAGATTAATATAGTTAGGCAATAGTCAAAAGCAGCTCAATTTAGTCAGCCAGCAGTCACCTGTAGTCAAGTATGGTCAAAGTATGGTCAAATGTAGTCAAAACAAAGTCATGCCTGGTCAAGTGCAGTCAAAAGAAAGTCATGTGAAGTCAAATAATGGTCAAGAAATGGTCAAAGTGACTAAGATTAGCAGATGTTCCAGCCTACAGGTGAATAAACTGCACAGAATGTCAACTTGAATATACCACATCCTCTGTCTAGGACCATGAAGTCCAAACTTATCAGTGATCTCCACAGTGCTCATCACCATCAGCAAGCCTTGCCACTTGTTCTTGCCACTTGTTTGCAAATACTAGTAAAAGTGCATTGTGAAGTTCATCTTCATTAAACATCTGCTAGAGTTCCTCCCATGGTTGGAATAGTAGTTACAGTTTCTCCAAGTTTCAACTTGTATAGAATGGTTGTCTTTCCACACTGAGACCAACCATCAATATATTGCTCAAACTGTATTATCTGATAGCTTCATTTCAGAGACATGAGGTAATATGTATTCTAAGCACTGCAACTAGTAGGACCCATTTTACATCATGATGCATAACTTCTCAATGATTTGTGATCCACAATTTTATTATCTGTTCTATTTCTGCATTCACATGCATACACAATTTTATGTACTCCTTATGTCAGCAAACCTTCTAAAGCTCATTATTCACTTCAGAGTCAGTGCCATCCAAGCCAGAGCCAATCCCCTTCTCTTCCTCAGACATCCAAGCCAGGCTTGGGTGTTTTCTGAGGGGATAAACAAAGATCTGACCTGACCATACCCCAATTACATCCACAATATGAGAAACCTCCAGTACACTAAGCTGTTGAGACCATTCTCCTCTCCATAATTTTAAAGTTTTTACCATCTTATCAAGTTCCTGAAACACAACCACACAATGGTTTTTTTTCCCTATCTTTGGCACATCAAATTCAAAAAATGCTAGTGCCTTTCCAAATATGAGCTGACTACCACTATTAATTCTAGCCTCAAAATGGCATCTTGATCGTTTTGGTTGCTCTCCAATAGTTTCACTTAATTCACTACTCAAAACAGTGCCATTTTTGAGGTTGCACTTTCCCCACCTGTTGACAGGAAACATAGGATTAAACTCTCCAAGCTGTATGCAGCTCTCAAATATTGCAGACAGCTGATCATAGTATGCATTTCCAGGTGTTTTCTCTTGTTTTTGAATTTTGATCTTACCAAATAGCACAGATTTTTCCTTCTCAGGTTTGTTACTGTGCAGATTGGGATAGTACAATAACAATACTTTAGTAAGCTCTTTTTGAAAGAAGATGTTTGCCATATTTGCAAAAGGAGATTTCTTTGAATGGATCTTGTGACCTGCCTCCCCAATTGTCYGCTCCACTGTGGCTTGTGAACCAAGCCTGATCGAGCCATACCACCTGATGTGCATAGGTATATGAACAAGTTGGAACATGCATAATTTGCACCGCAATATCTTTTCAGGGTYGTTTCCAACATACAGGGATTCATACTGATGCAAAAAATCATTGATTCTTTTTTGGTATGTTTCTAATTCATCCTCAGATCTTTCTTTTATTGTCATTGCAAACTCCACAATTTCAACAAGGCAGGAAAAGTTGTGTAGTACTTCATGATCAAATTCCAATTCAATCCCAATTGGAAGAATAAACYAATATAGCAGTGCCATCCATTCATATGCCTTATATTGGCTTTGCCTCTTAAGATTGGGATCTYGCACAGGGCCACAGAATGATGGAGGCAATGTCTTCATGCCTTCTACCACTTGGCACCCAAACACTTCAGCCTTTTTTTTTGAGATATGAACTGGATCACCTGCTTTGCTGAGAATTGTCCATGTATCCCATATTAATGGCATTATATTCTCAAAGAATATATGAAAAGGATCCAAAGGAAAAAATGATGGGTGAATAAATGCAGGAGATGCAGCTGTGAGTGGCATGCGGGAAATGCCAGTCATCCTAACAATTTCATTATATTGGRCCTTGCTTGTGGCAGAACTGAGCTTCTCTATTGTTTCCCAGTATTTATCTTCAGTTCTGATTGGTAGTTTATCTAGATCATAACAAGGAGGGCGTGTGGGATTGTATTTCTCATTGTCAGGTGGGGAGACAGGATAATAGAGATGCTTGGCTCCTTTTTTCTTACTTGAACGGGCTGCTGAAACCATACTAAATCTATCACCATGGACAGCTGTATGTCCTGCCATTCCATTTAGTTTTGCTGATCCTAGCATATCACCAAGCACCATGCATATGTAAGCATGATGGACAAAGTATGAAGATTCAACAGCATCCCACATCCAAATGCCCTCACTGGCCTTTGCCATGTCCACAAACAGAGGATATAAGAATGACTCCAGATCACCTGGGCTATTTGGACCTGGTACTATGAATGGCACCAAGGTGTTGTTAGTCTTGTATCGTATCTCTGCTGGGAGGTTCAATAGAATCAACAAAACTAGCCAAGTATTTGACAATTTCTTCTTAGCCAATTGGGCTCCATCAGTTGATAAAGCTAGTGCTATGTCTCTCCCATCCCTGAAAAGCTTCACATTGCTATAAAGGTGCTCCTGCACAGCTGAATCTCCAAAATCAGAGTATTTCTTTGAGTCCTTCATTGAATTTATGCCCTGATGAAGGACACTTATCACCTTCTGCAGCAACTTGTCCCTGTGCCGTAAGAGTGTTGATGATTCCACATTGGCATACATTGCCTTAATCACATCAAAGCATGATAAATAAACCATTTGTGCCCTGGGTTTTGATTTTCTCTTGTATCTAGGCTCATTACATTTGTCCTTATCTTTGACATAAGGGCAATTTGTTAAGTTTGAATATGCACCTGTATAAGCTATGCAGCTATTAGGGCAAATATCAATTTTATATGGCCTCAATCCACTGAGGTCCATTGCCAACTTTTTAACTGCATGCAATGGTAATATTTCTACTTGTGTTCCATCTTGCAACACTTGTGCATGCAATTTATAGGCCAATTCTGTGCCATTAGATTTTTGCCAGGCAATATAATGTTGAAGGGAAAGCTTCTCATCAATATTCAATTCCCTTGGGGGGTTTAATCCTAGGGGTGCCTCTTCAGGACATGCATATTCCCCCTTCAACTCTTGTTGCAGTACATCCCTTTGCCTTGGGTATGTATGGCTCAATGTATGRTGTTCATCTTCCTCTTCCTGACTATTCTCATGAATATCATCCTCCAAGTCCATGTCACTTCTGCAATGTGGACCCTCATCCTCCTGCACTTGACAATGATCTTCAGGAAGATCCAGGAAATCATTTGCATCTGAGTCTGTCTGAGATTCTGCTTCTGCAAGCTCATCCCACTCATCATCATCACTATGCAAATTTGCCTGAAACAAACCTTTATCTTCATCTCCATTGATATAAAATGAAGCCATCTCAGTTGTATCCTGTAATTGATGAAGGTCTAGAAAGTTTCAGTACATTGCTATTGCAGCAGTATAGTCAAATACCCATTTCAATATCAGGTACTTCTACATAATTTATTGTATAAGTTTAGTATATCATATGTAACAATGTTGCTCATGCATACCAGTGAATTCATGTACAGCTGTGTCCTGAAATAAAGAAAGTTCTGGGTAATCTTAGTACATTTCTTTGACAAGAATGTGGAGAAATACCCATTTCAGTATCTAGATCATTGACCATTTCTAAATTATTTTATATTTTGTATGTATATCCCTGATGCATGTATCTTGTTAACACATACCATTGAATTCAATATTGCTGCCTTGATTCATCTCCAGATCACTACCCATTTCTATTCAATTTATTGCATATGTCCCTGTTGCATTGGTTGTTATATTTTATCACATACCATCAAATTCAATATTGTTGCTACTGCCTTGAGTCTGCTGTCTTTTGGCCCTCCCTAGTCATTCAGCTTAGTTAAAAGAAGATGAGAAAATTTATAGTCTTCACTCTCAGTGGTAACTGTATTTTTTGTGATGCATGATTGCAACATATGCCTGACTTCTGTTGTAAGGTCTAGATGGAGTAATTTTGTAGTATCTTGTCTAGTATGAGAGGTTATTGTGTTCAAAGTACGCATTTTCTTTGATTTGCAATTTGAGCAATGGCACAAGACTTTCTGAGACATACTAGAGGGATGTGGTTGTGTGATAAGAGATGTGGTTGTGTGATAAGAGATGTGGTTGTGTGATAAGAGATGAGATCTGGCTTTATTTGACACTGTTTTTGTTCAAATATTCACATGTATACAGCCATTGTCAACAGTCGGAGCGCAAGATCCAAGACAATCATCAATGATGTGCCAACATGGAGAGGGAAAACGATYGATGGGGAGAAATCTCTCAGCCCACTGACTGCCCCTCATCTGCAGAAAATGCTCCATATCGCCACCGTATGTCCTTCTGTCCCATCTCGATCCTTTGCTCACCATCTGCAGCCCACACCATCTGCAGTATTGGACAGTAGGAAGGGTCCTGAAGGTGAAGAAAAAGTCTACTAGCTCTCGTAAAAAACTGGTGAGATGTAGCGCTGTAGATCATCCTTGGTCTTGTCAATGTGATGACGAACTCAAGTACTTCTCAACTCCTCCCTCTACCTATCTGAAGCGAATTATCATTGAGCATGCTAATACGTGGAATCGGCAACATGAATTCCTGCCTTCATCTGCTTGACAAGCCCGCTGGCAAGCTTCCCATTGGAGATCATCGTGATCCCGATTTCCCTTCGACTTCTCCAAGCRCTGCCATACATCCCGTTGAATATCACGAAGACATTCATCAGCGGCCTAGTCAAGCGGCCGTCAACACAAAGATCAGTGGGAGTTTTTTGGGCAATYGATGGATAACAGGCTCATGGCTGTTTGTCATCCATTCATTTTCTCCCTCGTAAGGCATATTGTCATAAGCCCATCACGTCTCTGTTGACTGATCTTTTATTATAAGATCATTGTTTGGACTTGCAGGAGAGGCAGAAGTCGAAAGGACCAAGGGCTCAGCTTGAGGTGAGCAGGGCGTTAAAGGACTCTCATTGACTGTACTGATGACTATATAGTCTCGTAATTCCAGTGTCGATGCTGGGGCAGCTGCTGAAGCTTTGGGCAAACCTGGACATGAGCTCATCTTGGACAATTCTCCCTCCTTCCCCACCGCCCAAAGCCGTTCTGCTGCCGCCGCCGCCAACAGCTCCCCCACCTCAATTGCCTGCGACAATTCTCCCTCCTTCCCCACCGCCCAAAGCCATATGTTCACCACCATCTCCAGCCGTTTCGCTACCGCC
>JNHV02000196.1:0-28129 GCA_001691785.3 Amanita brunnescens Koide BX004
AGGTGGTAGTAGCGTTGGAGGTGGTAGCGATGGTTGTGTTAGAGTTGGAGGTACCGGTGGGAAGACTGATGTTTCATTAATGGTACGAGTACAACAAAATAAGAAAATGACATACCGATCAGTCGTATTCAACGGTGATGGAATGGATAACACCGGGGGTGCGCTTGCTTTTGAGCTTGAAGCACGACTTGTTGTCGTGGTTCTGCTTTTGCTTGCGGCTGCCCCAGTACGGGCTGATGTTCGGGCAAAATACTTCAGAACAAGAGGATGAGTTGCGCCTTGCCTAGAAGGTGTTGGGGCCTTTGCCGTTGACGCCGCTGCGCAGCTATGGTCTGCAGGAAATCGATGTGATGCGCAAAAGTCCTTCCTGCATTTCTGGAGGTAGTGTTAGAACGAGAACAATTAAATATCGAATACACCTACATCACATTTGATAGGAGTGTAAAGCACCTTCTTACAGTTCCCCCTAGCGCATGTTGGCATGGACTTTGTAGCGCTTTTGCCAGTAGTAGYGGCACAGTCCTTCGAAAAATGCTCCTCCATTCGGGCGTTGGGATCCTGGCCGGGCTTGATTGCAATAGGTAAATTACACATAGGGCCTAAGTCCCCCCCAACTTAAAAATTAAAGTGGTGGTCGATACGGACAATAACTTACAGTTTGGTGCAACTCGGTTGTGCTTAGTCTCGTCATACTGCGAGCATTGATGAGCCTCGGCTTTAAAGTGATCTTGGCAGAACGATTGCTGGCAGTAGTGGCATTTGAAGGGTAAAAAGTCGACGAGCAAGCACTGAACATGTGAGCACTGCTTTCCTATGCTAAGTAGTTGAGCATCGCGCTCTGTAGCAGGAGTCGAAGGTCGAGAGGGCTCCATGGTGTTATTGGAAAAGATATGAGGGTAAAGGACGATTTATACTGGCTAGGACTGATTACGCGGCCTGGACACGCGTACTGCCAACTGCCAAGTGCGCAGAGACCAGGAGTCCTATTAGTCATCGGTATTGCTACATTAGTAAAGCTGTGTAATAATGGTAGAGTAAATGTATTCGTCATGGTTTAACCAGACCATCAAGGCCACATAGTAGCACAACCTAAAATATAGGATGGGATATGGCAGGTGAAGGAATATGACGATGCTCTGCGTAAGCCCTCCCCGCTACAAGCTCCCGAAGGAACGAGCAGGATAAGACCTGCAGGCTTGCTCTGGTGAGCAGCTTCCCAGGCTTCTAAAGAAACAGGTCTTCTGCCTCGCTCCACCAACCAGAAATGCGCCATGCCACCGAGTTAACGATGGACCGAACGCTTCAGATCGTTGGATGGACACCATGAAGAAGAAAAATTGCACGCGCAAGGTTATAACTTCCGACTGCGTCGGAGATTGAAAACGCATGATGCGTGATGGCCGATGGCCGACGCGATAGACTCAWGTTGTTCTGTAAGTACTTTTTTTTCATTATTGATAAATGGTGAATCTACAGATAACCAATTCTTGCGGCACAGAGCCAGCGGCATACATAGGTAATCCAAAGCAGGGTAACATACGAACGTTCTTCAATGATAGGCGTCTGTACGGCGGTGATGAGCTGCTAGGAGGATGTTACACCCGGTAACTCACCATACGTTGAATTTGTCACTGTGTACCATAGGGTAGAAGAAGTTTCTTCAATTTATGCGTTTGCGCCGGTGTTGAGTATGCAGTAGTGCTCAGCCTGTTCTTCCGCCCAGGTGACTTTGTCACGTTCAGATGTGAATGTCCAGCCTTTGGCTAGGGCGGAAAGTTAGATGAACTGTACAGGATGCCCGGAGGAGAAAACCAACGCGCTTGAAAGACGTTCCGGACGCCAGCGAACGCCATCTCTTTTTTGTGCCGGAATGGGATTTCAACTTGTATCCAGCCTCGATAATGTGTGTAGCAGAGAACATGCGATGCGGTCCGGTAGCAGGCGTGAGGGACGAACGCACCGAGGCCACCAAACGGGCGAAAAACATGGTTGTGATTCCGAAAGCAGACTTTGTTCACACAGTGACTAGTAAGGTCACCTACACTTGCATACCATCACGTTAGCAATCCTCTAGCCATTCCGAATCAAACTCGATAACAATGAGCGAACATACGCCCCAAGACGATGCTGAGCGCGTATGCTTCTCAGTGGTCCTTGGGCATGACACTTACTTATCGCGATCCGATCCTTTCTTCGTAGATCCGGYTGAAGAGGCTTGCGAAACTGCAAACTGCTATGTCTGCTTCTCCTGGCCCATCTCAGAGTTCGACACCTTCTGCTTCAACGTCRCCACCACCGAAACCGAAGCCGTCACCATCGCCCAAGCCGACCGCTCCCGCGTCTACTTCACAGATCCGACAGCCTGTGCCACCTGTGATCCCCTCACCTGCGCTACCGAAAACAAAGGCCCCCGCGAAATTTGACTTTGCTACTTGGGAACATGAATCYATCGAGCGGATATTAAAGGTGACCTTAGATGTATGTGCTATTTCTGCTCATAGTAATAAACGCACCTGAYGTGATGTACCCGCAGAAAGCTGTATCTGATAGGACGAGTTATGATGTTGTCTGGTTAAAGTACCTTGCGCAAGAAATGATGGACGAGGGACTTTGTCAGTTTTCTTAACCTGACTTGCTATGTCCCGCTTCTAATGTTCGCATGTTAGCTGTTGAACGTCTCAATGCTGACATGATCGATAGAATCTTGTTCTCCCGCTTGTCCATTGATCCATATAGAACGTAAGTCGACTACACATTCGCGAAACACAACATAACAGACTGTGTGTAGTGATGACTTGGAGTACCTATCCACATTAGCATCTCTCCCGGCACAGCAGACAGCCTTCGAGTACCTCATCGGGTCATGGAAGCGATTAAATGCTATTCGGACAGCTTTTGTAAAGAAGGTTGGTTGTGATGAATCYTTTTACTCGTCAAATGTAAACTTTGTAAAGGGCTATCCACCCCTTGAAACGCAAAAAGGGCTCGAACTACTTGAGAAGATCCGACATTTGGTTGTGAGCTATACTGGGTTAAATTTGCAGGAGCCYGAGATGTTTTCTCAACCAGAAGGGTATGTTGCCACATCACAATGGACAATCCTTATTCAGGGTACATCGCAGTCGACCAGTTGGCGCACCGGAACTTATCACTCCTCTCCTGTCCCTCTCGGCGCTGTCAGCACCACTCCTTTCGGCGCCGTCTTCTAGCCCAAATACGCTTACTCCATCCGACATAGAACAATTTATACAAGAACTCGCTCGTAGATTTGAGCCCGATAACGAACTTGACAATGTCCTTGGTCCTGTAGTCAGAGGTTTGTTGTTTCATGAATCTTTATTCCGTCCGGAGGGTTTGGGAGGAGGCGACGCYGGTTGGAGAGGTGTAATAAGTGGACTAGAAGTGCTTGTCTCCACGAAGAGCATCGCTACTATGATCACGAGAATGGAAGAGTGGGATCCGCCCCATGCAACTGCGTTTGACTTTGAACGAACATCGTTGCTTGGCCCATTGTGCAGGCTTGGTGTTTTTTCCCCAGAATGGGTGAGTTTGCATTTCATGGATGACAGGTTGATTACGTTGAAAATTCAACTCCTTCAGCCAGGAATCGCACAAATGTACTTCTCTGAGCCTGACAAGCGCCTGAGGAACGACATAGATTCGTCATTTGCAAGCCTTCGAGGAACCCTGAAAAGTTTGCAGGTCTGTTATCTCTCATTGATGCATAAAGTGGTTGGGCGTTAACCAGGAAACTTCRCAGAGTTCTCTCTTCCAGATCTTTAACACTTTAGTCAGAGCGTCGTCTGAAGCCAGGGAAGCAGTGTTACAGTATTTCGCGCGCATTATAAGCCTAAACGTTAAACGCGCTGGATCCCAAGTAYGTCAATGCTTAATTCATTGCACACATGACGATAACTTGAACTAGGTTGATCCTAATACCGTATCCTCGGATGGTTTCATGCTCAACATCCTGAGCGTTCTGCTGCGCTTTGCAGAGCCTTTCATGGATGCAAATTACACCAAAGTGAGCAATCTTGCTATGCATAGCTATTGTTTTCTTAGTTCGCGACTGTTAGATGGATCGGATTGATCCTTTATTCTTTGTTAACTGTTCCCGCATCAGTATAAAGGATGAAACACGCATCAAGGCGACAGCCGAAGAGGCAGCGACATGGGAGGATGAGCATCGAGAGCTGACGGGCACGGTTTGTTTTTTAATCGCTGTGGACGCCTGCTTATACGGGAATCAGCTCCAGCACCCAATTTTATCTCAAACATATTTTTCCTTGCGATTGCCATGTGCCATTTCGGGTACATCAAAACCATCTCGACATATAATGATCTCGGTAGAGTGCTCGAGGACATAGAAAGACATCTTGAGTGGCTGCAAGGAGACGGATCGTGGATGGGAGTGAGTTTGACTATGTGTTTATTATAATTGCTTATTCAACCCTGCACTAGGGTCCTTTACAAGCACGAACGGAAGCAGCCATYAGACAAGTCAAGGTGTGTTCTTACTTAACTTGATGCATGGATGAGARCTTATGAAGGAGTCCAGCTTGAACAAGATAAAGTCCGTTCCCGACAGCTCGCATACGAAGCTGGCATGGTAGAGCCTGAACTTGTCTACCGGTCGATYGGATTCATAAGCTTTCTTTCCACTTGGCTGATAAGACAAGTCGATCCAACTAAAAAGCACCCAAATTCCGTTGTCGCGTAAGCAGTCGCGTGTTCAAACATTATTCAGTCTGAACCATATCCTGCAGATTACCACTGCCAAAGGAAGTACCGATGGCTTTCAGAGTTCTTCCTGAATTCATCGTTGAAGACATCGTCGACTCGCTTCGTTTCTTNTTCATAGGGTCTCTCCTGATAAATTCGAATTGTCAGGGAAAGTGGAAATGTTGATCTTTGCGCTGACATTCCTTACCTCAACCTGGTACATCAAGAACCCGTTCYTGAAGTCGAAGATCAATGACGTATGTTCTCTTGTTCGATATCGTTGAGATTTTATGAGGAACGCCCGTAGATCTTATTCATGAGCATCTGGGGATACGGTCGCGAAAGGAACGGTGTCCTCAGNTAGCGCTGAAACATTTAATACCTGCTTTGATGAACTTTTATATCGGTTTGTTGCGCCCATGGTTGCTTAGCTCAGTGCTTATGCGCATTTTATAGAGGTCGAGCAGACTGGAGCAAGCTCACAATTCTATGATAAATTTAGTATGTATGGGCCTTAGCTCATTGTTACCCACTTCTGATCACGGGTTAGATGCGAGGTCGGACGTATGTCCGTCATGCCTGGACATGTGCTGACTATTACTCAGACGAAGTATTTTCTACGTCCTTCGGTCGGTCTGGAACAATCCCTCTCACCGCGAAGCCCTCAATGTGGAAGCGAAGTGAGTGTGACCATGTGAAACTCATGTGTAGCTCATGGCTCTCTGCAGAGAGGTCGAAAGATTCGTCCGGTTTATCAACCTAATGATCAATGATGTGACGTACCTGATGGACGAATCGCTCAGCGAGTTGACCCAGATACACAACATCCAAGTCGAAATGGATGATAAAGAAGCTTGGAACAGTAAGCCGCAAGAATATCGCAGAGAACGCGAGAGCGCACTACACAGTTTGGAACGGCATGCCTCCGGTTACATTACTTTGGGGCGGTCGACAGTGGAACTGTTGAAAATGTTCACTGCCGAGACGAAGGCGCCTTTTATGGTACCAGAGATCGTAGATCGATTGGCGGCTATGCTAGACTACAACCTGGTTGCCTTGGCTGGTCCGAAATACCAAGAACTGAAGGTTCGAGAACCGGAGAAACTCAGATTCGATCCAAAAGCTTTACTTAGCGATATTCTTCAAGTATTCGTGAACCTAGGTGATCAACCAGAATTCATCAGAGCGATGGCTCGCGATGATCGAAGTTACAGCAAAGCTTTATTCGAACGAGCATCTGGCATTGCGTCTCGCGCCAAAATCAAAACTGACAAGGAACTTGAACAACTTCGCATWCTTATTGACCAAGTCGAGGAGACGAAGGCTACGCTGGAGGCTGAGGAAGATTTGGGCGAAGTGCCTGACGAATTTTTGGGTATGTCCTTTCCCTCCTAACGTCTACTATCGCCATTTATCCCAGTTGTAGATCCTCTCATGTTCACCGTCATGCGCGACCCTGTTTTTCTCCCATCGTCCAGAACCATTGTTGATCGTGCTACCATCAAGTCTCATCTCCTGTCAGACCCGAAGGATCCTTTCAATCGCGCTCCTCTTACATTGGAGGACGTGCAACCTTGTTAGTTTCACTTTCGATGCAAGCTTGAGTCTTTAATGTTTAAAACATCTTAGGCCCCGAACTGAAGTCCCGAATTGACTTATTCATCATCCAGCGAAGGAGTGAGATGAGGCAATCCCGGATGGATGTGTCATGACGATGACGCGCGCGCGGGGAGCCTGTTGTAGCGTGAATGCCTGCTTGAGCACATTACCGACATTTGTAAAATACAGAGTAATACATAAAACGGAGGACACCATAAGTGAGAGTGACCAGAATTATCGAAGTATACGGGTTCTGCATCATGATCGTTTTTTCTTCTTTGGTCCGCGCGTCGAAGTACCCGCACCACGGCCCCTTCCTACGCCTCGCCCTCTTGTTCCTCTACCGCGTCCTCGTGTTGGCTTCGGTGAAGCTAGTGGGGATATATTAACAACACGAAAGCGTAAGAGCGGAAAAATGCAATATACGTACCTGGCGGCGATGGCTCCCGCATCTCAACGTCCTCTTCGTCCGCGTAGTCCGTCCCCGCATCTGTACCCGTGACGATGCTTTCGCGTGGTGTCTCAGCAGCATGATCATCTCCGCTTTCCTGAGTCAACGCGCTGCTGTCGCTGTCCCCGCCTACCAATCCGGCCAAGTCGAGTTTACTCTTTCCTCTCTTCCGCGCGTTACGCTTTTTAGGATGAGGAGCAGGGGTGGGAGACGAGGGCGCGGACGCGGTGGCGCGCAACCGCCTCACAGAAATGATGCCCTCAAAGTCATCATATGGTAGCGTGAACTCTTCTCGAAAAAAGGGGTGCGCGGAGAGATTCTGAGAGGGTGAAGGGGACGGAATGGCAACCGGACTGTGTTTTGAATTAGGTGATTCGTAGTTGTCTGCGTCCAAGTCCTGGTGTCTGGTCAACGTTCGTCCTCGCGTTCCTGGCATAACCACGCGACATACGATAGCCTCCAACTGCTCCAAGTTATAACAAGATTCCAGTTTCGTCCATATGTCTTCTATGCGGATGAGACGCCCCGTTTCTTTGAATATGAGGCTCTGCATAGTGAGGACATGGAAGTAGCGGTGGATGCCAACCGGCCGAGCGCGCGTGATAGATTTGAAAAAGGCTATTTCACCGTCGACGGTGTTCAGAAACGACGCATCAGCGGGGTTGTCTGAGAGGGGAACCGTCATTTCCAACTGGAACAGCACCCAGCATTGGAATGGGTGGAGGTCTACCACCGTGTTTGGCGGAGGTTCTTTGGACAAACATCCGAGTCAGGTTCGAATTTAGTTCAGGGTATTCAAAATTATCATTAGAAAGCTATAACGATGCATAAGAAATACAAGGTATAGATTGAAGCATAGAGAAAATAGTAGTATTATTCTTGTCCGAAACCTTCGGTTTCCCTGGAATGAGGTGAGTGGACCAATATAATGACTCTAAATAATCGACTCACTCGATGGCGAATGATAACTTGGACTCAAGGCTCTCATAATCTTCGTAAGGTGGCAGATCTAGTCGGTTAAAGCATGTATGACTCCGTGGGAGGCCTGAAGGGTCGCCTGATTTTTCGATAGTGAATCGGCGGGGCCCATCTGATCCCTGAAGGTCTTTGAACCCGTTGACGGGCACTCGTGAAGTTCCAGTGGTAAACTGGAGTAATCTTGCCTTCTTTTCGGCAGGCCACGAACGAATACATTGCCAGAACCATTCTATGACCTTGTCTGTCTTCTCATAACCCCTATAGTCTGTAAACTTGCTCCAATCGTCCCTAAGAACAACGTCAGCTGTAATACAGAACCAGTTTAATTAGACTTACATGTCAATCTCAGACATGCCGACGATGAGCAACTCTAATTCTCTTTCATCAAACACATGCAGTAAGTCGCGGGGAATCAGTTCTAGCAGGCCTTCCATGAAACTGTCAAACTGAGCCTTGATACGTTTTGATATACGGTATTCAACGACAGCGTCCACATATTCTTTCTTGTTTTCTTCCGTAACGGGYACGTCCTCTCCACCAGGCTTGAGATCAATGTTAACAATCTCGCCGAAACGTTCTTCGGTCACCGTGAAGGTCTCTTCAAGGATATCGGTAATATCGTTCTCTCTAAAWCGTGTTGTCATGAGGCGATTCTAGTCATAGAACAATAAACTTACAGCATCCAAAGGAGTGACCTGTGGATTTCTGCATCTACACTCTCCAGATCTGCAAGAGTCACATTCTTTGCAAGCATCATCTTGTAGAAACTGGGAACGAAGTATGCATCGAGGAATCGTCGGTGGAATATAGCCAAGCCCACGATCCGGCCGATGAATTTGAAGTAACTGAGGTGATCGGGATTCACGCCCGACGCCGGATTGATTTGAAGTGTGTAGTTGTCGTGGGCGGAATATTGGAACAGACCGTAGCTTGGGTCAAATACTTCGTGAGATAGGAGGAAGAACCATTCTCTAGAACGCTATTGAGTCTCATACCTCCATCTTCCACGTTAGCACTCACCTGGAGACACCGCCGTAATCCAAACCATCTTCACCGTCAAAGCTTACCATCAACCTTCGCTTCAAATCTTCACCCGTATGTGACATCACGGCGCTGTAGCTGTCCTCTAGTATGCGCGACCGGCGCACTTTGATCTCACATTTGCTTGCCAGTACTCGCATCTGTGGCTGACTTCTAAAGTACACGACTTTTCGCCTGTAGTCACGCTTATATTGTGGAGCATTGTCCTCGACATTCGTCGGAAGCCTTGGATCATCCCAAGTCGTGGTTCTAGTATTGTGATCAACGAAATAAATTCGGCCCGTTGAGGTAAGCCGCATTTCCCAACCAGATGGTAACGGTCCCAAATTGGGGTTAGCTGATGGTCCAGGCGTTACACTGGCTCTATTAACGTTCTGCCGCGGATCTCTCCAGGTCGTAGTGCGGGTATGATGGTCGACGAAATAAGGTCTACCTTCCGCTGTGCGCCGTTCCTCCCAGCCAAGGGGAAGGGGAATGTCGCTATATGCATTAGCGGTAGGTCCGGGATGTAAGGAGTTATTGATAGAGGTTGGTGGAACTGCGGCGGCGTGAGCCGAGGGAGTTGGAGCCAGCGTCGTAGGCGTTGGTTGTGATGCAGGCCTCTGAGCCGGTGGTCTATGTTGGTTTGCGAATGGAGGTCGGTGCCATGTCGTACTTCGTGTATTATGGTCAACGTAGTAGGTCCGACCTTGCGGGTCTTCTCTGCGTTCCCAACTCGGTGGCAGCGGAACGCCATTTTCGTCATCTAGCATGCGTCTTTGGGCGCTCGTYGTGGGCCGAGCCCCTGGACTATCAATGTGGGGCGTGGCGGGCGTAATCAAGGTTGAGTGACTCGGCGCGGGTCGAATGGAAGGGGGCGTAGAATGTCGTGTTGTTTCGGATTCTTCGAATCGAGGTTGCTGAACCAGTGGCGTGCTGGAAGGCCTCGAGGATCCTCCGGATGCGTTCAAAGTGTGGGATGGCACTTGGCTCGACGATCCGGAACGGGCGAGAGGGCCCGCAAGTCCAAAGGATATCTTTCCGGATACTGTAAGATTGTTGCTAGAGGTAGTGAGGTCTTTGGAAACGGTCCCTAGTTGGAATTCATAACTAGTTGTGAAATCGTTGATAAGCCACACACCTTGGCCAGACAAGGCTAGATTAATGGCTTCTGTCGCCGGCAAGTTGTAAAGACCGAGAAATCCTGGAACGGATGTCATCAGTTCATAGCAATCATGGAAAACATTCACCTTGATCACGCCTCTTGAACTTTTTGTGATCGAATATCTGAATGGCAATCACAGATGAGGGTTTGACATAGCTGAAGGGGATACATGCATGATTAAGGGGATCAGAATGAAGGAAGAAGACATACATGACGAAGGACTCGCTCCAAGTGGGACTGAGGGTTTTGCGGACGGTTGCGGTGGTAGCGACTTGTTCGCTGTCGACAGAGATGACAGCGACAGGATCTGGAAAGCTTAAAAGGTCGCGCTTGATAAGACTGGAGGCGCCATGTACTTGTGGTCCGTAGAGAGTGAGCGCTTTATAAGCAAGGAGGGGAGTGGACTMACGAGTGAGAACAAGCTGAGAGGAGAATTCTTGCAGCCTAGGAAAGAGATGAGCGGTAATCAGAGCGGCTTGACAAAGAAGCAGACCTGCTTGAACTAGCCATTGAGGACGAAAGTGCAGCGCTGCAAGCTCGAGCTCCCACTGTGCCTCTGCCACGTGCCTGAAAGAGCACAGCTTTATCTCGCCCCCCGCAATGCGACCACCAAGCCTCGCCGAATGCGCCAGTTTCTCCACGATATGCCCGTCACAAAGCTCTGCTTATCAGCCGACAACGCCCCGTCCGAGATCGCGCAAGAACCGGACTCGGAAATGCCCAGCGATAGCACTGCACTGCCACCGCCTTCCGAATCCAGGCAGTAGCGGCGTACCTGACACGGCACGTGACAAACGTTTTCGGAAGGAGTGACAAGTTACTGCAACGTGACGCGCGCATCGCCGTACGGGCATATCGCCACCATCTACTGTCATCCTTGACTTCATGTATGGTTGCTGCTTATCGACGCTGGGGCAGTGGACGGGACATCGAAGAAGTGATGCAGCAATGTTTTTCAGAGCACTATAAAATATCCCTATACCATGAGCCTCTTTGCCCGGCGATAATTCCTCAAAATCTGATGGCCTCGACGACGACGATAAACAATAGGCGACCGAGAGGGAGAAATCACAGCTCGAACATGTCAGATGGAATGCTTCAGTACACGCATGGTACTGCGCTGGACCCTGGTTTACCAGGATGAGACTGTCCAACTTCAACAAAGGCATCACTAGCCCAGCGGCCCTTGGTCTTCATGACTTCGAATTCCAGCGTTGCACTTATGCGGATGCTGTGACCTTGCAGCGGTGCCCTCCCGGTGCCAAGAAGCGCTGTGGATAAATCCTTCATGAACCGCCACTTGGTCAAAGGTTTGTGTCCGTTCTCGATGCGGTATGCACAGAGGGGCCTTCGGGGTCGTTCACTTGTAAATGATGGTTGAGGGCTTGCTCTGGATCGATGGGCCATCTGACGTCCCTTCCTTTTGCTTTCCAGCCTGGGAGTAGCTGCCGCGCCCTCCAACGGCCATCGATCCATATTGCGACCCCAACACCCGAGCTCGCGTCAGAGTAAGCGCTCACATCGTCGATGAAGGAAGGGTCGGGGATTGGGCGGGATAAGGAAGGCTGGTGAGAAAAGCCCGTCTTTTGGACAGGACGAGGGAGGTGTGTAGGAATTTTTCACGGAGGCTCTGTACCTCGTCAAGGGCATACTTATGTTTTACGATTTTTTATCGCCGTTCTGCAATGATAGGTTGCAAAAGGACTCGTAGTCTGAACGGCTACCTTCCGCGTAGCAAATGTCCGACACAGCGGTGCATAGGTCATGGCCTGTACTGACAGATCGTTCATCTTCGCGAACTCACGGATACCAGCAYACGTACAGAAGGGAGCACCTACAAAGACGCGGTTACTGACTCTTGATAATTTACCAACACCCATTCTATATAGCGGTGGATTAAATTCACACCTTGCTCTCGTATTGCCAAATACATTTCGTCATGTATCTCTGGAAGTATAGCATATACAGGTTACGCGTAGCTGCCCCCATCCCGTTTCGCCCAATTCACATCCCGATTCCTAGCCTTCCGTCCCGCACGTCCTCCTCTCCGTCTCTCCCCTCCACTTTCAACAACTGACCTTGGCCTCGTATTGCCCACTCAGTCCACCCGCAAGTATCTCATATCTAAAAACGTGACAAGAACGGCCCGCGACCGCATCATCAGCGACCTCTTGATTCGGCACACAGCGGTCTGTGGCATAACGGTTGATAGCAGTAGCCGAGGGCGCTATACACTTCGGCTACCTGGTCTCTACGTGCGTCTCTAGATTCACTTGCGTAATAGAAGTGACTCGTCCATTTGATCCAACAGACAAAGAACATCTCAAGAGAGCCCGTCAAGTACACACTGTACCATCCGGATATCTTCGACTTCAAGTACACCTCACTTCCTTTTCGGCCACGCGCAGTACTTACAACCCCCACTCGCTCGCACGCCTCGTCTCCTTTGCAAATCCCTCTACCACTTCCAAGTCTCTTGTTCACACGTCTGTCTCTGTTACCACTTCGTTAAGTAGCGTCATCGTCGCATCTAATTAATGATTCAATGCTAACTTTCTCTACAATTTCTTTGCTCTCACTCGTACATCCGTTTACCACCCCTCTCGCTCACCCCTCTCGTCTCATTTACCGGTGCAACAGTTTTGCTGCTTCTTTCACTCGCTTGCCCTCATGATTCATCTCAATTATTGCTGCCGCTTCCTGAGGCGATGGTAGTAAGAATGGAATCCTTGCTCGCTGCCAGGATATTTTACTGAGTAACGATAAGACCTTTAAAAAGCCAAAGTCACCTTATTTAAAAAGTTCTGGTATTTATTCACGTATTTCGTATATGCATTTTGGGCCAAGTCATCTGAGTAGCCATCTAGATGAAACAAGCCAAGGAAGCATCCTGTGCGCCAGAGGTAGCGACTATGATCGACAGGGAGTGGTACTATTTCCTGAGGCTGAGCTGAGACTACAAGGGCCGCGTTGATTATTCGTATGACAAGCTCGCGCACCATGCGCGTGAACCAATAGCAATTGTTCATGACATTATATTGCCTGTCAGCGTTTGAGACCACTGACAGCAACGTGGCAAGCTGAGCTAGGTTGAACCTGAAATTGAACGTTCTTGATGGGACAGGCATTGTCATTGTCCAGATAAGACTGCCATACAGGTGCCCAGGTGGCTCAGCAGTCTGTAGAAAGTACGCCGTGTCGGCAGTCAATTTTTGTAACTGCGATTGAGACAATAGGGAGAGCAAGGCCGCGTCGATGTTCCGATCTGCCAGAATGTAAACGTCCTCAGGTTCGTGGTCGCCAGGGACTTGGAGATGAAAGACGACGGATTCATGTTGCAGCGGAAGACGCCGCTTATAGATGCTGATATCGACCACGACATATCGGTCAGGGTCGATGAGCGCGGCAGGTGCCCCTGGGTTTTCTGAGTGAGTGTAGTGATGGCGATATACACGTAGACAGAATTCGTCAGCCATTTGTGGGCGCAATTCTGTAAAGCCCAGAAAAGCTGCCGTGGAAGATGGGGGGGACGCATCTTTGCATCCCCCCTTTTCATCGTAAAAAAGTCCAGGCTCGGGTTCCTTGCCCCAATGCAATATTTCGACGTGCGATGATGTCATTCTAGTTAATGTCATCAATAACAACTGAGCGACGTACTATTGCAATCAAGTTTGCGTAGCCTGATGAGTCTCGAATATTTAAGTAATGGTGTTGTCCACTTAGTTCAATAGTACTATACAATGTCTGAGACTCAGAGTCGCTTTGGTGAGACTTCTCGGCGTGTGACTGCATGGATAGTCACGTTTCTCACGAACTGGAGGTTGCCGACGACGACCGTCGGCGATGTATCCCATCCACGATGAAAGAGCCTCTGCCGCTGTGGTCGCAGACGAAGGTCGTGAGAAACCATACGCCGACATATCCCAACATATCCTCTACTTGTTTCTTACTCGACCACGTCGGCACTACTTACTTGCTTCTTGGTACCTGTGTTTTTTGATATCCCGCTCTCTGCTCGCCCTTGAAGCTTGACATCTCTGCCGACAATACTTCCCGAGTTTCTCGAGGAACTTAATGTCGCTTCTAATCCTCTCCGTGTGCTTCTAGCCGATTTGGCCAATTACGCGTCCGGTATGACATCAGGAAAAGCCCAATTCGGTAACTAACTCGGAGTCGAATAGTCTTCGACTACGGAATGCCGGCATATTCCGACGGAGTTGTCCGTACGCTTATGGCAAACATGTGATTCCATGGCGATCGAGAGTATTGTGAACAAGACCATTATTGTTCAGTCTAAAGCATAACGGCCACTTATATAGATGATATCTCTTGCGCATCCTTCTTTACTTCCTTCTTCGACGGCAGCGCCGTCACAACCTTTTCTTTCCTGTCTGCTTGGTCTGTGCAACAATGGTGTCCTCGGCGAGTCTTGCCTTTTGTGTCCTTCTACCATTTTCAATCGTGTATGCGACCACGATCCCTCTTCGGYACATGCACCACCACAAAATTAATTTCCGACCGCAACATGGTCAACTCTCATCAATGAGGAAGCCAGTGCGATTTGGGTTCCGATCTGATGTTAATTCTATGCCATCGAATATGACTTCCACTAGTACGCCARCCCCTGTGAACATTTCTGACGCGCCGAAATATGTTTTCGCACACCATATGGTCGGAAACACGTACCCATATACGCCCACTGACTGGTTTGACGACATTGTTCAAGCCCATAACGCTGGTATCGATGGCTTTGCTCTGAACACGGGCAGCAACGATTGGCAGCCAGCCAGAGTCGCGGACGCGTGAGTGCCTTTCACCAACTACGCATATAGTGACTTACGAGACTCAAGCTATGCGGCAGCTGCACGATCAAAACTGGACTTTAAGCTGTTTATATCGCTGGACATGTCGTTCGTATTCATTGCGCCTTGTATAAACAATCAACTCATAATCGGTTTTAGCTCATTTCCGTGCAGTTCTCCTCAAGATGCTCAGGTGCTGCGGAACCTTGTCTCTACATATTTATCGCATCCAAACCAACTCCAATACGACTCCCGGCCTGTGGTGTCAACGTTTGCGGGCGAATCCTGCACTTTTGGCCAAGGGAGTCCAGCAGAGGGATGGCAAACTCAATTCGTTTCTGCACTTGGCAAAGTTTATTTTATACCATCCTTCTTTGTCGATCCCAACAACTTCCGTGATTTCAGTRATGTCATGGACGGCGATTTCAACGTACGTATACAGCATGTCGTGGAACAAAAATAATGACACTCTGTATACAGTGGAATGGTGGTTGGCCGACCAAGCTGACTAGCGCCTCTGTCCAGTCGCTGACTTCGGCCATCTCGTCTGGCTCAGTTTCCTCTGCTCTGGATAGCATTGGGCTTGCTCGAAGATTACACATCCGAACGGACTCTGAGAGTTCAGTTCAGGACCAAGTTCAGTCGGCGATAGGCGAATACATTGGTTCAATGAAAGATGACGAGGCCTCCCTTAACGGGCTTGCCGCGATGGGTTCAGGCGCTACATTTGGCATACAACGGCGACARGTCGAAAATGGACGTCGGACGTACATGGCATCCGTTTCCCCTTGTTTTTTTACACACTATGGGGCTAACTCTTTCAACAAGAATGTAATGTCATTTTTCTCGGTTGTTTGANATGTGATGGCAGCTAATTTGGCATCAGTTCGTCTACCTCTCAGACCAGTGGTTATATCTGAAACGATGGGAATCGCTGATAACCGCTCGAAACCAAGTTGATTTCGTGCAAATTATATCCTGGAACGACTATGGCGAATCGCATTATGTTGGCCCTATAAAGGGTGCTCAACCAAACAGTCAGGCATGGACTACTGGTTTCGATCATACGGGTATGTATAAAAGATCGCAAATAGAGTCTTACTAACAGCTTTCGCAGCATGGCTTAATATTACGAAGTACTATTCTACTGCGTTTAAGACTGGCTCGTACCCCCCAATCGAAACGGATCAATTATACATGTGGGCAAGACCCCACTCTGCAAGGGCGCAAGCTTCCAATGATCCAGTGGGYCCACCAAGCAACGCCGACCTGGTGAGCTGTAGCGTTCTTGGCTTCCCCGCTATAGAAACTTAMTCTACACCTAGTTTCAGGATATCGCCTGGGTTATGGTAATGACTACGCAGCCATCAACAGTTCGACTTTCTACCGACCCCAATCTTGCTCAGCAAAGCGATTTTGATGTCCCGACAGGTGTTAGCCGACTATCAATGCCTATAAGTCCAGGCGGAACAATGTACGGTGCAATTTTGCGTGGAAACCAAACAATACTCGAGCTTCGACCGCAAAATTTCACTTTCAATGGGAGCCCTGTCCAATATAACTTCAATGTTTTCATCGCTGGGGCGCAGGCATCGTCCTATCAATGAAGTGTACAACATAGCACAGTTAAGGCATTCGTTACTGTTCTTAGATTAYTCATATTGTTGTATTTTTGCCTTGTATGATTAATATTGGGAACCGAGTCGCATACGAAAGCTTGAGATGCGGTATACAGACAACGTGTTACAGGACACAGATAAATTAGAAAATAGGTATAAAATCTTGTATCCTGTCTTTGGCATCCTGCGCGATGCATTCAGCTATCCATGTCAAGTTACGGATTTCCTGCTCCTTCAACTTTACGTAACTATAGAACACCCCATACTGGAATTGTTGCAGGAAGGCCTGTTTGTTGAGTTGCACTTCCACATGAAAAAACTTGTCTTCGAGTTGTGCTGCGACTCCTGCATTATTATCGCTCTGCCCACTTGTGGAGTCGAAGAAAGACCGATACTCCATCACGCTATCACATGCCGCTCGTGCGTGATCGATTTCGTCTGCCCTTGCCAGTTGGTTATTTCCCGCAGGGAAAAGTCGCCCGATGTTAGGGAACAACTTTGCACGTTGTTCTTTCGTGAGTTCTGTGTTGAACGAATTGATCGTAATGTTGATGGTACGCCGGTCTGCTTCGAAAGAGAGTATACGATGCATTACGTCGGATGTTGGTGGGCCAAGAGAAGAACAGAAAGCGTGGAAATCTTCAAGGTAGGCTTTGTACACGGTGTTACGGATGATCTCAATGTTCAGATCGTCCAGGTCAGCAGCCGAGAGGCATTCACGGAAGTAAGGAGCTAACGTATGGTTATGATCAAACGTTAAGAAGCATGCATTGGAACGCACCTAGAGGCGTTTCCACCAACACACTTTGATACAATTCTTCGACATTCGTTGCTACGCAAAGTGCTGGCATGGAGTCAAACACACCCAAGGGGTGGCAACGTTCCAAAAGTTCATGGGTATCACGCTCGTGCAGGGTCCCGGTGATAAGTAGAACAACGTTGTCGATCATGTATGCGTAGCTACTTCCGTGTGAGTCATTACAGTCAACCAGGCGGAACAGGGCATCCTACGTGATATAATCAAGGAACTTGCTTAGYGGCTCTACCGCGTTGGTTCGCAGGTAGTTGAATTGGTTGACCAGAATCTGAGTCGCTTTATCCGCAATGACGGATGTTGACAGTGGAAGGGGCTCGTTTGCCAGGAAGTTGCCATAATCCGTCGCGCTGAGCTGAGTCCTGAAGTCTGAACATCGTGTAAATATGCTGCGCGCGCACTCGTACTATAACACTCACCCTCGAGCGTTTCGCACTGTGTCAAATTGGCATAATGACTCTGGGAGAGAATGCCAGCTTTATAGCCTCGCACAATTCCTTCGAGGAAACCGGTATCAACCTAGGAATAAGAAACTGCGTAAGTTGAGCCTTTTGATAAYGAGAGTGGTAGGAGGATAGGACAAACATTGAAGAACAGGGCCTCCATGCCGTTTGCAGTTCCAGGCAAGCCAGCAACAAGAACGGCTGCTCGTTCCCACGTTCGACTTGGTCACATTCGTACCGTCCGGAGCTCGTGGCGGTAAGGTTATTTTATATTCCTGATTCTCCCCAAGTGAAGAGTATGGCTACATGTCGCGCAATCCAGCAACCTTTTCCTAGATAAACGGGATGTGGCGCGGGCCCGCCGTTGCTCCTATCCTCTGAGTCGCATAAACACCAAGGAGCAAAAATACAGCGACTTCGAAGACTGGAAATTAGCAGTTCGGACCCTTCAGCTGCGGACATATGCCGTGCGAAGCTTAATCCCTATCTTGACGTTACTCTACCTGCTCGGTTTCCYTGCCGTAGCCCTTCTGATGTGCCTCGCAAACAATTGATCCAAGTTACTGAACACACCCCAGAATTCTTGGTTTGGCAACGTTGCAATAAGCTTTGATAATGCTTCGTATTCACCCCGACGGATTACAACACCGCCTTTGCCATCTACTTCGTGTCCATGAGATACCGGCGAATGTGCGTTCACCCCAGTTTGTTGGTCATCAGGAACTTATATGTGATTATGCAAGTGCTGTGATTGCTTCAGATTAAGCTTTTGCTCATTATGATAAAAGTTTGAAGCGTTTAAACCGCGCAACCTAGCCTTACTTTCGTCAGGGGTATCGTAACCATTGGTCAGGGATTGGTGAAGGGCCGAGCTGGACTATATGACATACGATACCGTATACATCACGATCTTAAACCACGGGCCAAGCTAACCTTGTCTCAGTATTGGGCGCAACCGGTATATCCCCAGGCACTGTCTTTCTCTTATTATCGCAGGTGAGGATCAAGTTCAATAATTATTCAGTAGCTGAAAGATTGGCAAGGCACGAGCAGAGCTGGCGAGTTGCCATCGTCTTCGGAGGCGCCGCATTAGCCGGAGCCTTCGGGGGTATGTAACTTAAAAGTTAAGATGCTGATGTCCCACTTTGACTCCGCCTCAGGTATTTTGGCGTACGCTATCAGGAAAACGAACAGTGTTGGTGGGAAAAAGGACTGGCAATGGTTTGATTCCCCCATCCAGTAAAAAGTCCAGCCAACAGTGATGTTTTCAGGATCTTCATTTTAGAGGGTCTCCTAACCCTTGCCATTTCCATTCATGCCTATTTTATCGTACCAACCTGGTCACATTAAACTTCTTTCGTAAGCGTGTCTTTCACATCTTCTGGACCGGCTTAATCAGACATGCGACGCTGCTGACAAGGAGCCAGCGCAGCGGAAATAAGCATCCACGAATCACCTTGTTTGGCCATACGCTTTGTTGTTCCACGGCTTCCCCTTTGTGCTCTACTCTCTGGGCTTATGGACTCGATCGCCCGATTTTGTTCCCTCACCCGCCGTCTACTTCCCCAAGCGGACGATAATCGCTAATCTAGGTTGTCAGAACTGGTAGGCACAGCTATCAGTCTATATCCACCTTCTTGGCGACGCTGACGTACAAACACTTTAGTATTAAGTACGCCTCCAAAAACAGCCGCGTGCCTGTCAATCTGGCTCATAATTTGGGCGCCGTCACGCGTCGATAAAAGGGCACCGTTTATACTTGGATCAGTGGTCGTTGCAATTATAGATGAGTGCCTTTCGATGCCGATGCTCACTGGAATAAGGCTATATTGTTCTTCTCACGGCTAATGACGTTCGCGTCTTTATTTTTGGCTACCATTTTTCAATGAGCAGCTGGCGGTCTATATGTTCGCGTTCACTTTGCTACCATGGGCATTTGCACCGGCAACTCCCTCTTACTAAGGTTTACGCCTCCCCGGCGGCGTCTTCTATCTATCTAACTTTACAATATGATCCCAGCTGGCCCGGCGAGAACGTATCGGGTCAAACAAAACGMGCAGTGGCGGTCGCGATGCAGATAGCGATCGGTGATCTTGTTGCAATCGCTGGGCAAGTGGATGCTTTAAGACCTGGATCACATCTATAACCGATTTTTAGGGTGTTGATCTATCGGCCAAGTCTTGCGGCGCACAACTATCGCAAGTCTCACATCATAGCGATAGGCTATTTTCCATGATCGCCGGCGCGTATCTTTGGTACTGGATGAGGTATGCAAATGCACAATGGAAGCATCAACTTCAAAATCCGGATGAAAGTGAACTTGATGGACTCGCTGAACTGAATGTGAGGCAACAGCAGGGTGACAGGAACGTATTCTACAGATATGTTATGTAAATGCTTGACTGTCATTGGAGTGAACTTTATATAATGCTCGTACAGTAATGGTTCGAATGAATTATACAGGAACTGTGTCACACTAACGGAAATAAGTGTCAATGCGACGGCGTGTAAAGGGTGTCCTGTGCCATATGGTTAAAGTAATCGTTCAGCGTTGAAGAAGAGTGCTTAAATATGACAAGAGTCAATGAGTGAATTATGCATTAATGGGTTTTCTCCTCTTTGCTCGTGGCGCTCGATAATGATAATCATCGTCATCATCTTCATCAGTGCTGTGCTCCTCGGTTACAGCAATGGGATGAAACTTGTGCTGTTTCCGAAGGTGTCGCAAGCTAGTGGCCATTGCTTTTATGAATTCAGTCTGAACCATACACAGCACGCGTTAATTACCAACAGGATACGCGGGAGAAATGAAGCTACCTTGGGCAAGTGTACATGAACATCTGGTCCTGCTTCCTTTTCTAATTTCCGTTTCTTTGCATTGTACTAGGACCCATCATGATCAGACTAATTGATGCAAGTGTAAATATAATCTTACTTTTCGTTGCTCGGATCTCAGCAAGTCATTCAAGTGACTCATCCACAGACGTAGATGATCATCTTTCGTCTGTCCAACCGTCAGGATGGCTGTCTTCCCTTTTACCTTGTCACAAGACATGGTGTCTTCATCTGAATCTGGCACAGCGTATGATTGCACAGCTGCGGCGGCTGACCGCCTCGGACGCTTTCGACCCTTGGTCGAAGATCTTGCCGGGACATTCAAACAGGAAGTGGACGGCAGCGTTATGTTGATCGCCTCTCCTTTTATCTGGTCCTTTAATGGTCGATCATCAGCTGAGAGATAGTCGAATTCATCTCGATAAAACCTGGCTCCCATTTCAATGGAGCGAATAAGCTTGAAGCTCTGTCACTAAGATGAATATCGGGTTTGTAATGTTTCAATAGTGACGCGTACAGGTGCCTTTCCAAGACGAGCCAGTATGCGAAAATGTTTAAGAGCTACTGGAACATAGCCGCCGGGGAGATCACCTTGGGATAGGAACTGTGACATCAACTGGACAACCTTAGTTTATAATATACTTATAATAAGAACGTAACTTACGGATTCGTTGCCGTTGATCACAGCATGGGCCATGAATACAGCTGTGGCTGCATTTTTGCCACCCAGGTGCTTTCTGAACCAGTGTCCAACGTCGAGACAGTCTGTAGGTTGATTAATGCGCTGTATACATCGGTTGGAAACAACACCTTACATGGCGGATAATGCATCTTGCCCGCAGAGTCATTCAACGTACCCCAGGGGAAGTCCATCCGTCTCCGTGACCGAGATGGTGCCGCTTCGTCATGGCGAATCATGGTTGTCAACGATTCCTGCGTGATCATGCCCTGGAGACCATGCCAGTAGCTCATGTTCAGAACTGACCAGTATTTACACTGACTGACTTACAAGTTCGTGGTTATCTCCACCTTCTGTGTTGGCTTTTGGCGTTGATCCATTAGACTCATTACCGCGGCTATAGAACGGATCTTCAACCCCAAACTTCATGTAATCACGAGAAAGCTTTGTTTCGTATGCCGCAGTGGCTTTTAGATCATCCTCCCAAGAGGGCAAGTCTTCAAGTTCAACTTGGTACTGGTCCAAGACGTGACGTTCCATAATGTGGGTCAGTTCAGGACGATCCTGGCAGATCTTGTCCAAAAATCTGCCCTGCATGGCCGTTCGATTCTTCCAAACCAGCTAGTGCAAGAGTYACATACCTTGCAACCTAGTTCCAAGCATCGACATGCGACATCGGTTAGTAGTTTGAGTATATCTTCTTCTGATAGGCCTTTCGTGCCATCCTCTCTCTCTACCATCCGTTTCGCATAGGTAGAGACGATGCTATACTGCTCCACAAACGGGTTCATCAAGATCTGCTGGATATCGTCCCTCGTGATTGGCGTAACACCCAACGCTTCAAGCTTCTGATTGATTGTGGTCACGTTGTTACCGTGGTCGTTGGCTAAGAAGGTTGCGAGTATCAAGACGAGCCGCACATTAGGATCATTGGATGGCATGTCTGCGTGCAAATACCGCAGATTTTCGATTACAGTTTGGTTTGTTATCGACCTCGTTTTGAAAAACGTCTATCAACACCGTTAGTTTCATCAACACACTCTGTCGGAGTTTCTAACCTTAATCAAGTCACAGACTAACGTACTTGAAGAGAGTTAACGCATACATAAGATTAAAGTGAATGGAATYAGCACCTTAGCTCAAAACGGAGGTGGCCTGATCTGTCCAGGAGTTTAAGAGCACGATAACCAGATTCATTACTCTTCGCTTCCATACAAACTTCAGAGGCGACGGTTCGCGTAACAAACATACTGAGTACTGTGAGCCGAGTAAGAAAGCGAAACGCGTAGACTTACGATGATTCAAGCTTGCAAAGTTCTTTAACATTTTGTGCAATCTCTTCTGGGTTTGTCTCAGTGAACGGAAGAGGTTTTTCAAACATTTTGCGGAAAACAAAGTCGCGATACTGCCAAACAAATCATCACGGAGTTATCAGAAGAAGCGGGGAACGTGCCTTGCTGTCCATATAAAACCCATTCGCAACCGCATATGGCAACAAACGAGGTTCTACCGCCAGAGCCAAAGGTAGTCGAGACATGATGGGGTCCTGAACGATTTGAGCAGCATATCCCCGCACGGAGCAGTATGTACAGCTACCTTGGTGCATAACGGCATGAACTAGATGAAATTATGAGAATCGAACGATCAGGAAGCAGATATATGCATACTTTATAAGTTTGAAGGATATCCCTGATGGTTTCCCAGTTGACTGATTTCATCTCGGATGGTAATCTGCTCTCCTTCAGAAATGCGACGAAAAGGCTCCCATCATCATCGTTCTTGCGGCACCGCCAAAATGAGTGTGACATGCTGAAGCGGCGCAGGGGACACACACACACCTTTCCCCGCGGAATTTCTCCGTACCGGCGCTCCGCGATGCTGAGAAAGTAGGTAAAGACACGCAGTGGCACATTCCGAACCCAGGTCCCTTTGATGAAGTGACTATGTGTGTAGAAGTAGTGGTGGATGGCAATTTGGACGAGATAGCGCGACATATGCGCACCGCTTGCAAGGAGGATCTGAGATAACGGGTTAGCGATGGGACACTCGGTAGAAGAGGCTAGAAGGTGCGGGCACGCACGTCGATGACACGTTCGGTCATGAGTCTTCCGCGAGCGAACGCAAAGTATAATGCCTCGATGGGGCCATACCGGGCAAGGAAGTAGCGGGCTCGGACGTAAGGATCCCGGGAGAATGTGTGGAAGCGCTTTGATACTTGAGTTAAGGGGTTTGGATCATTGAGTTCGAAGAAGATCAAGAGGAGGACTTCGTCTGGCGGAGCGGAAGTAGGGAAGGCGCATGTAGCCGGGGAGGGGGGGACGTACTGCATACACGATCCATGGGTGAAAGCAGGGAGCCGAGCGGGCGGCGGMGGCAAGGGAGCGGACAGAGAAGACGGGCAGCGAAGAGATGAATGTCAGAGACGGAGGAGCGAGCAACGCATGACGGCCAAATCACTTTCGGACGGAGGTCTAATTATTCGGGGCAAACACCTGCCGCATATAGCTACCTGCGATACTAGAACGCCCCCCTGTGGTAACCGACCCACACCAGCCACGCTAGTCTCCAGTCCCGCGTCCCCAGCCGGCTCCCAAACGCGTCAAACTTTCCTTTTTCCAGCCGCGCCAGCACATTCGCCACCGGYACTCCCGCCAGAAACACTCCCATCGCACCTGAACGCCCTTTGTTCTCGCCTTTGAACGTTTCACGCGCCGTCGTTAGATGATCGTGGCCAAGCGTCGCAAACTCATACACCGCATCCTCCATTCCCTCTGCCGCCGCCCCTTGCCGGAAAACAGCTTCTTGACGCACCCCGTGTTTGGCGGTAATCTCCGCTGGCACAACCATCCGTCCCTGTGACGCATGAAACGGAAGTGCTCGAATCAAAGTGACTATCGTCTGAGCAATCCCAAGATGGGATGCCGCATGCGAAAGCGTCGACGAAGACAAAGACAAAAGCGAGAGCAAGAGGTAGAGGACTGTGCTTGAGGTTGATTCCGCGTGCGCCGTCAAAGAATCTATCGTCAGATGTGTCGGTGCGTGAAGTTCCGCTTCCTAGCTCACGTCGTCAGCTGCCGTCCGCCGGGGTTGAAAGAGGCCTACGCGGGCATCTATTATGCGTTTGAAATGATATGCGGGGAGATGCGCTCGCTGCATGGCGTCGTGCAACGCGAGCGCAATGGGATGTTGCGGCGGTTTACCCTGTCATGGATACATAACTGTTACACAACTCGGAGCTGGAACGGTACCTGGACACAGCCTTGTAGTGCATCCCGCCAAAACTGCATTCTCATAGCGCCAATCGTAACGTTTGACACGTTGTCCTGTACCATGGCAAGCTCTACCTATGAAATATTCGTCAGCAGCCCCACAGCTAAGCATAGACGACCCACAGCAAATGCTTTTATTGCATAGTATGCAGCTTGAGCATCCTTGGGATAGAACGGCGCAAGTAGAAAAGACTCGTAGTCATGTTTTCGGACTAGCTCCTTGCAATAAGCAACAGGATCAGCCAGACCAGGAGTGACTGAAGAATAGCATCTCCCCCGCAAGCGCGCGGCTCTCGAAATTTCACTCAAACGAAATGTTTGAGCGTAAACGCGCAACATTATTATTTAAAGTTCGCCAAATCGGGAAGGCAGATACCCGGATGTCGGACCGCACACATCTAGTCTACATTCTGCTCAAGCTACAAGTCCAAAGAAGAATGACAGAGCGTATTTATTTTATATGACACTTGCCACGCCATATGACATACCCTTCGCCCTCATTTCAAACTGGTGTGTGAACCGTTTGCCCCGCTGCCGCTTCCATACAGAGAAACAGATGACAAACCCCAAAGCGAAGGATAGACCTGCGATTATCCCTGTCATCATCACGAACAAAATCTTTTCTCTGGGAATAGTCCCGCCTTCGAAAGATGCCGAAATTTGGGAAAGGCTAGAGAACGATGTATTGTATGCAAAGAAGTCAATACCAATCGGCCCTGAGGCCGATATGTTCGTGACATTGATATTAAGCGTGTGTTGGGTCGGCTCTAAATCCGTCCCATGGAAAAATCGCACGGTGGATGTCCTTGTAAGGTTGGTCTGGGTTATCATCTGTAGAGTCGTATTACCATCAAGGGTAAATGTCAACGAAGCGTTCATTTCTGATGGCGTCGATACGCCCATAACGGTTATACTGGTCCCTGAAAAATAGTGAATGAGCTTGTGAGTGCTTCTGACATCATGCTGCAAACCTGTGAACTGATATGAAATAGTATCGCCCACAGTTCTGCTCCAATGCGCCGTGCCCTTATACAGCAGCGTATCATCAAGCTCCGCTGAGCCCGGCTCTTGCACACTCCAATCCCCTCGGTAGTTCAGAGCGGCATCATTGTCGTTTTGTATGATGATTTTTTCATACAGCGACGTCGACGGACCAGCGGTGTATGTCAGATAGTCAAAAGCCGACAGAACATCCGTTTCCCCCGCAAAAACAGTGATATTATGCGTGCCGTCGGCTAGGTCAGGCGAAACGTAACGGCTCGTCCCTTTCAGCGATTCATGCGGACGATTGTCAATCTGAATAAAGACTTGTTGAGCGTTTGAAGTGACAGGTATACTAATCTGGACGCCAGTACCTAGCAGCCCGCTTGAACATGAGGACGATGCAGCTTCCCGGGTTGTGGGACCTTACCGATGAATGAGTACCTGAACCACCCTCCGTAGCCGCACATTGGGCTCGCTACGCTCGTCCACGTGTCGTTGTAGTATACGTCGGGAAGGATGAGGGTCGTCACATCGCAGAGATACTCGACGTTTGGATCTTGGTCGTCCACGAGGACCTGGCAGTTTTGCGCCATTTGCACGGCGTACAGAGCACAAATTCAACTAGGGTGGGACATAGCGCTCTTGTACGAAGCTTGCTGGACGTCTGACGTGAGTGACGTGAAGCGAAGAGATAAAAATACGTAGACCTGAGGCCTGGGACTGGGTTGCACGACTGACAAGCGGATAGATATTGAGTGCGGCCATAGGTCCGTGTTTGGCGTGAGCAAGACAAACTTCCCAACTTGGCGGCGACCAATGTCCATTCGACACTCAGGACTGCAAAAGGAAGTGTTTGCCCTTTATCGTCGGTACTTGCAGCAAYCTTTCATGTCTAATTTCATTGATTCAACCTCTAAACAGAGCCCTGCGGATGGTCAACACGAAACCATTCGATGCACGTCCAAAATTCCGGCTGCTTGTTCAGTACACGTTCCGGACGAATGCCACAAACGTATCGCCCAGGGATGTTAGCGCTATAGAACATTTGCTGAGAAGGGGTCGCAGACAGCTAGAAATGTACGAAGACCCATCGGTTAAAGATTGTTGGGTGTCGCAAGACATGAAAACATGGGCAGAAGCACGGACATCGCATTAGGTATTCTAACTGTTACCTGGAGTAGGATAAGTAATGTATATCAGCGACGGCGTCTCCCTCCACCAAATAATGCATCTGCTGCTGCATCCCCGGGGCTAGTTGGCGTCTTCCGTTGTATCTCTTTCACCCTTTTTCCCGACTGTTCCGCATCTTCCRATGATTTAGATGACTGAGTAACGGTTTCACTGCTTTGCGCTTGTACCGCGTCCGGTCCAGTCTGCGCCTCTTCCAGTACATCTGCTCCATCTGTAGCCGGCGCGCTCTCGGTCTCCTCTGCTCGCACATATGCATCTTCAGTTGACGTTTCCTCTGCAAGTGCTTGTTGTGACTTCAACCACGCCTCTCGCCTCCTCTCTGTAAGTTCACGACGTGACAATATGCGTTTCTGTTCCTCYTCATGATGCTGACGTTGATATTGCAGCACGGCCGCATCCTCTTCTTTCTCCCGTTGTTTTTCCATAATTTTCATGGCGCCTTGGTAGGCCAGCCGCCGCTCATTGAGCACCGTTTTGATACGTGCCATTGTTTTTCGACACTTTGCGATAGCGTTAAATAACATGATGACACAAAGCCAATATAATCATACCTGGTGGACTCGTTCTCCAGACACTTGCAGACCCGTGTCGGATATACCCATTCGCCTCGCTTCCTCTTTTTGCGTCGCGAGGAGATTTCGTTCCCGCAGAACGATATACCAGAGCGTATGGAGGTCTTCAAAGCTTTTCAAGCGCAGTTCAGAAGGCTTCCACGCCCTACCTGTACATATAGTTAGCATAGATGTAGGAAGAATGTGATGGCGATATACGAGCCTGTCCTGGCTTGCTCCACTGCATTTGGGTGTTCAATGGTATCGTACCGTGCTTCACCAGTCAAGTCATCGCCCTTCTTTCTCCGGAAAAATCCCCAGAGACCATGGTCCTCTCTCACCGGCACCCTCCCTTGTTCCAGTATCCGCGTTGCAGTTTTAGTTCTTTTGGTGACGGACGTAGGTGAGGTGCTCTTCACTGGGGCAACCTCCGCAAGACCACGCGTCCATAGCACGGCCGAGCGTTTAGGAACGTTGCGGGTGAGCCCTAGCATCGAGTAAGTGAATAGAGAATTCGACACGGAGCTGGGGATTCTGGCAATGACCGGCGTGACATGCGTGACAGGGAAGTGTACCGTGTTCTCTCACACGTAGTCTATGATGTGTACTCTACCAGGACACCATCCCCGCACCCAGCATAGCCGACCACGAAAGCCATCAAACCCAATTATGTGTCTGTTTGCCTTGTCGGCTTCCGGCGGATTTAATGTTGCGACATTAATTTCATYGCCGCCTATTCCATATTGAACGTGGTAAGTTTGATAGGTTGAGCTGGCCAACGTGCACGACACGGCAAGGCAAGCTCCTGATCTTGATGACGAAAACAGTTTCGTCTGTCTAAGGTTGATACTATCAATGTCGACAGCCGCTGATGCGACGCTGTTAAACAGAATCTTCCCAGAAGGTGATAGTATGACTTCTAAAAGATGCACTTGGGAGGATGGTCTGAGAGACATCCTGTGATCCCCGTGTGCCAATGCTAAAAATAAGATGCTGGGTACAGGGTA